>CAUYRH010051104.1:0-21278 GCA_963574655.1 Perodicticus potto | reverse complement strand
TTCCCCCTCTCCCGAGCTCCACGCCCGGCACCTTGCTGCTGCTTCTCTCTCCAAACCCCTCATCCACAAATCCGTCCCTACCTGAGTTAGCACCCTCCAACTTTGGACCCCACAACTCCTTTCTACCCTGACCTCTGACCTTTTAATTTCAAACACCCTCCTCAACACTCTTCAGTTTGCTCCCACGTCCAGCAGACTGGCTTCGGGGCGCCCCCCCATTCCGGCACCGCCTAGTCCTGGGGTTCGCCTGCTAGGGTCGGGGACAAATCAGGCCCACCCAGGTGGACGGTCGCAGCAGATGAACGCGTGACGATCGCAGGCGTTTTAGTACACTTTCCACTCATTCATTCTCAAAGGCCCGCGCCGCATCACAAAGATCACATCCTCAAACTCCGGCTCCCGATCTAGGTCCTGGTGGCTCCGGAGGCTCCAAGGCCCCGGTTCCACCTGAGCGGCAAGCGCTTTGAAAAAAACAAGACTTCATTTCCCAGAAGGCCCCGCTCCCGCGGAGCCGCGGGGCACCATGGGAAATGCAGTCTCCCTGGGCGCCAGACGCCGGCCTTCCGTGCCGCGCAGTGCATGCGTGGAAGAACGTCCCCGGAAGTACAGAGGCCCACCAGAAAGAAACCGGAAAAAGGAAAGGTGTCCCACTACTGCTACGGTGGCCTGCAGGAGTGGTTGAACTGGTGCAAAAGAATTTTTCATTTCTGAGACTCGCAGTAGTGATGTCTTTCAAGAGGGAAGGGGACGATTGGAGTCAACTCAATGTGCTCAAAGTAAGCGTGAGCGGGAAGGGTCTGAAACAGCTTCAGCTGCTCTCTGAAGACTGAAGGAGCTTCGTTTCGTTGCTTTGAAAACAGCTCGGGGGTGTGGGAGGGAACCAGGCGACTACAGCTCAGCAGTGACCCCTTCTCCTCCCAGTGGTCGCTGTTCTCCCCTTGGTCCTTATTCCATCTCCTCATCCCTACGCTTTTCTTTCCACTCCTCCCACCTGTCTCGTTGATCCCGTCTGGACTCCTCATCTCCCCTGCAGAAACGAAGAGTCGGAGACCTCCTGGCCAGTTACATCCCAGACGATGAGGCGCTGATGCTGCGGGATGGACGGTGAGGGCGAGAGTGGATCAACCCTCGGGGTTCTGCGGTTAGAAGCTCAACAAACTTTTTTTTTTTTTGAGAGGGGGTCATACTGTATTGTCCAAATGGGCCTTGAATTCCTGGGCTGTCTCCATCCTCCCGCTTCAGCCTCCCCAAGGAGCTGGTGCTAGAGGTGTCACTGAGCTGGTTTCAACAAACTTTTGTTATTGAGGAGAATATCAGGAGGATCTAAATTCTTTGACGGGGAGTGAGGACTGGAAGAGATGGAGATTAGGAGACCTGGGAGTTGGGCTTTGGCTACTAAGACAGGGTGGACCCACATCAGGAACCCCCCTCAACCCTCGTGAGACCAATTATCCTCTTTCCCTCTGCAGTTTTGCTTGTGCCATCTGTCCCCACCGACCTGTACTGGACACCCTGGCCATGCTGACTGCCCACCGTGCAGGCAAGAAACATCTGTCCAGTAAGCTTAGGGAAAGACAGGAAAGATAGAAAATAAACCCTTGAAATCTCTGGATACCACTCTTGGCGCTATGTTTTTAATTCTCATTCCCTTTCTCCCGAGGCCTGCAGCTTTTCTATGGCAAGAAGCAGCCAGGAAAGGAAATGAAGCAAAATCCAAGACAGCAGAATGACTTGAGGAGGGAAGAGACCAAAGCTGAGGTAATTAAGAGGAGGGAGGGTATGTTCTAGGCAGAATCCGGCTGCACACACCAGGCTTTGATTTCATTCTACCTCTGAAGGCTCTGACTCTGTCTCCCATCTCCTTACCAGGCTCCTCTGCTAACCCAGACACGGCGTATCACCCAGAGCGCTCTGCACAGAGCTCCCCAGTATAATAGTTGCTGCCGCCGGAAGTACAGGTCTGTAGGATGGGAAATCCAGAAGTAGGAAGGATCATGAGATAGATGGCTATAAAATTGTTTTCCAAATTGTATTTTGAGAGGCCAAGGCAGGTAGATTGCCTGAGCTCACAGGTTTGAGACCAGCCTGAGCCAGAGTGAGATCCCATCTCTAAAAAAAAAAAAAAAAAGGCAAAACTAAATTGTATTTTGAGGAATACTAGTATTTTAGAGATGTTAATTGGCATTTCAGGAAAAAGAGAACTTTGTGCTTTTAAAAAAACATTTGGGGGCGGCACCTGTGGCTCATCGAGTAGGGCACTGGCCCCATATACTGAAGGTGGCGGGTTCAAACCCAGCCTCGGCCAAATTACAAAACAGAAAAATAGCCGGGCGTTGTGGCAGGCGCCCGTAGTCCCAGCTACTCGGGAGGTTGAGGCAAGAGAATTGCCTAAGCCCGGGAGTTGGAGGTTGCTGTGAGCTGTGTGAGGCCACGGCACTCTACCAAGGGCAATAAAGTGAGACCCTGTCTCTACAAAAAAAAAAGCAAAAGTTTGGGAAAGGTACTTTGTAATCCTACTTGAAGAATAATAACACATATATTTCAAGGGCTATACAAAGTGTTAAGATTTTAAAAACTTAAAATAATCCAAGCTAGCGTTTCCCAAATTCATGATTCCAAAATCTTTTTTATGCAGAATATTTAATATCTTGACTATCATGGTGCAGAAAGCACTGTTTTAAGAGGGTAGGAGTCATAGGAGAGTTGGCCTATTCCTTTGTTGTATTTATATTCTGATTCTCCTCTACCCAGATCAGAAGCCCCTGGTCCCTCTGTCTCCGGTTCCCCTATGTTTCCCCCAGAGATCCAACTCCAAAGTGGGAAGACCAGTAGGGAACCTGAGCCTGGCCCTGGCCCACAGGTGAAGGAGTCAGCAACTGTCTTAACCCCAGCACCTATGAGCCCCACAAGAAGACGAGCCCTGGATCATTACCTTACTCTTAGAAGGTAGAATATGCCAAATCACTTTCCTCAGATTTTCTCTTTTCTCTCTGACTCTCCTTTCTTCAAACTTATTCAATTATTTTTTCTTATTGACACCAACTTTTTAATAAACTTTTTTTTGACAAATACTCTTTTCTGATGTTTCTAGCTCTGGATGGATACCAGATGGACGAGGTCGATGGGTAAAAGATGAAAATGTTGAGTTTGACTCTGATGAGGAAGAACCTCCTGATCTCCCTTTGGACTGACACCTTCTTTACCCATTCATTCCCAAATAAACTGCAACAGGTGCTGGAAACCTAACTTTCCTCAACTCTGGTTGTAGTCCAGTCTCAAAAGATTTCAGATCTGTTCATTCTCAGCCTGGTCACTCCTTCCCTGCAATGTACATAGCTCCCCACATTTCTTTTGTTTTTCTTTTTCTTTTTTTTTTTGAGACAGTCACAAGCTATCACCCTGGGTAGAGTGCTGTGGCGTCACAGCCCACAGCAACCTCCAGCTCTTGGGCTTACGTGATTCTCTTGCCTCAGCCTCCCAAGTAGCTGGGAGTACAGGCACCCGCCACAATGCCCAGCTATATTTTTGTTGCAATTCGGCCGAGGCCGGGTTTGAACCCGCCACCCTCAGTATATGGGGCCAGCACCCTACTCACTGAGCCATAGGCACCACCCCAACACCCAGCTATTTTTTGGCTGCAGTTGTCATTGTTTGGCAGGCCTGGGCCGGATTCGAACCCACCAGCTCTGGTGTATGTGGCTGGCACCTTAGCCACTTGAGCTACAGGCGCTACCCAAGCTCTCCGTATTTCTAACCCTTCCCCCACCTTCTACCAAAGTCATGCCAAGCGTCAGCTGCATGCAGCTCGGTGCCCTATTAATAAGTCAGTCAAAAAAGAGGTCTTTGCCCTTCATGTTGTCTGTCTCCTTCCCCACCTCCTCTCAAAAAGTACTTTCCTCTTTCATATCACATGAAGCTACTGGGTAGGCATGGGGGCAGTGGGGGCTGACCACATCTGGAAACAGGGTGAGGCTAAGTGCCCTGTGAAAGCAGGAGAGACTAAAGGCATTGGCAAAGTTATGGGAAACACCAAGGGAGGGGGCTCCCCCATCCACCTCCTCCTAGTAACCTGAACCTCCCTGCTTGCTGATCCCCAGAGTATAAATAATCCCCTGATGAACTGGCAGTAACCCTTGGGGGTTAGCGCCAAGATTCCCACCCCAAAGCCCAAGGAAGGAGGCAGGCAGAGTGAACAGAAGGGCTTTTATTTACAGGAAAGGGGGATAGATGAGGGTTTAAGTGTCCATCACCCCCAGCTCTAGTTGGTAAAGGGAAAGGCAGTGTGGCAGTGTTATCTCTTCTTTTGCTGGCGACCTGTAAAAAGAAGAGTAAACAGAAGTATTTGTTCTAGCTCCTGCTCTCTGCAAAGGCATTCTTCTTTCCAGTTCCTTAGCCAGACTCATAAAGTGGTAGTGTCTTAGGCCACCTGACAGGCCCAGGCACCCCACACTAACAAGAAACCATACCACAAATAAAACACCACACCTCCAAACAGGCATTATTACGTCTAGCTTCCTTCCCACTTCTCTGCTTGTACATACTGGGGCAGGGGTACTTTTCTATTTTCTGATCACTCATGGTATTTGAACTTGTATCTCTTTGGTGGCACCCCAGGCTGTTGGTCACTATGTCTGCTTTCGGGAGGATCCATCCCTTTCTGTACTTCTTGCTCTTTCCTCCACACATCATGTCTGCAGTTACTCACGTAGTTCATTGTTCCTGGTCATGGCCTGGGCTGCCCGAGCTCGTGGCCCCTGCTGTGTAAAGTGGTAGCCAAAGCGGACAATGGAGGGACACTGCTCTAGCACGGTGGCCATTTCCATCTCTACTGCATCACCAGGCCATTGACGCTGGGGGAGGGAGAGGCAAAAGGTGTTAGTCATCCTCTCTGGGTTGTTCAACGTCCCACAACACACACACCCCAGGGGCTCCACGGTGGGTGAAGGGAGGCGCTGACTTGGCTCCCCTTGTAGAGACAACTAAGAGGAGACTTCAAACAAGGTAAGTGGCAGCTGCCCCAGGGGCAGGCTCTGGGCAGGGGCTAAATGAACATTAGCTGAATGCTAAGGCCAGGGGAAGGGAACGCTGACCTGGTTATCTACACGGAGCTCAGTGAGTGTGGCATTTTCCCGAACTGCCTTCAGCACAGCCATAAGCCCTGTGCTGCTAATGAAGTTGGATTCGATGTTCAGACTCTGGAGGCTGCGATTCTCACGCAACATGTCAGCCACGGCCTGGGTAGTAGGGACTTGGGTTAGGATTAGGGAGTTTCACAGATGACTGAGGAGAGAAAGAACAGGAGCAAGAGGGAAACACAGCTCTTTGAGAAGAGTCGTGGAGGGGCTGTAAGTGGAGCTAGAGGGAGACAGAAATATGGGTAGGTACTAGGGGAAGGCAGGTAGATTAAGTGTGCAATGGAGTTGAGGGTGTTAGCATTGTAGCTCTTTGGGAAAATGATCTCAGGATTTCAGAGTTGTTAGCCATATGACTGAGAGTAGAAGTCTCTAGGAGGGCTGCCCTAAGAAAGCATGATGGGAACAGCACCCCCAACGCAACCCTTTATAACAGCCCTGCTAGGGGTGTGTGCAATGTGTGGGGAGAGGGCTGGGGATGTCAATTAGCCTTACATTGGCGATGGGGTCACCACTCCTCGTGGCCACCAGACTGAGGTTCCGAACATAGGTATTTGTCTTCATTGCCTCACACAGCTCACTTAGCATGGGTATCGGGATGTCCTGTCAGAAGAGAATAAGAAAAGGTGGGCTAAAGGCTCTCATCTAGCAGAGTTACCCTGGGTTTACTTAAACTATTTGGAGAATGGGAGTCAAATACCTGTATGTTATTGAGGTTCACCTCCTCCAGCTCCTTATCATTGCTTCGAACTCTCTTTAGTATCTCCTCAATGTTTGTGGGATTTGGGGGCTCATCTGGCACTGGTTTATACTTGTCAGGCTGTACCACACCTAGTTGGGGAGCGCAGGAAGGGAACCCCAAGATGTCCCCCAGTCTCCTCTCTATCGCTTCTCTTATCACTCATGCAACGTGTCCTCCCCTAAATTCACTGTCATTCTCTCTGCCTTTGCCCAGACTCAGTGCCTGCCCAGCGCCCTAGCACCTGTGCCCCCACACTCACTGCTAATGCCTTCTGTGTTGCAGATCTCCCCACTGCAGATGGCGTCATAGTACTGCTTGTTGCTCATCAGCGTGTACATGCCCAGAATTGCTGGAGAGGGTAAGCAGAAGGGCACGGAGAGTGAGAAGAGATCTGTTCCAAGCCCCTACTTATTGCATTTTCAATCTGCTAATTTTTTTTTTTTGAGACAGTCTCACTTTGTTGCCCTTTGTAGAATGCTGTAGCATCATAGTCCACAGCAACCTCAAACTCTTGAGCTCAAGCAATTCTTTTGCCTCAGTTTTTCATTTTTAGTAGAGACAGGGTCTTGCTGTGGCTCAGGCTGATCTCGAATTTGTGAGCGCAAGCGATCCATCCACCTCAAACTCCCAGAGTGCTAGGATTACAGGTGTGAGCCACTGTGCCCAGTGCTGCTTTTTTTTCCTGAGATGGGGTCTCCCTGTAGCTCAGGCTGCTTTCAAACTTTTGAGCTCAAGTGATCCACCCGCCTCAGCCTCCCAGAGTACTAAGATCACATGCATGAGCCATGGCTATCTGGCCAGAAGCTGCTGCATATTTAAAGTCTGATCCACTCTTCCAAAGAGATTTTTCCACCCTCCCTCAGCCCCAGGGGTCCCTTCCCACTGGGAAAGTGCCAAAGAAAAATCCCCAAGGAGCCACTAGAGGGTAAGAGTCTGCAGAGACCCCCCTCCTGACTTCAGCCAGAATAGCTCCAATATTATTTGCTTTTACAATCCCTGTAAAATTGCTTAAGATACTAACTTATCAAATTTTAAAAATGAACATATAAACAAATATATACAAGAAACAGAAACCCATTCCCTAAGACTTTCTCAGACATCCATTTCCTGGTTCAGGGTCTTCCTCAACCAGACCACGTCATGGCTAGGACCCCTTCCCCTCATTCTCCCACTCCCCAGCTTCCTACAACTGCGTACCTGCAATATCACACATTTCTGCATCAGTGGCGTGTGCCAGCGCCTCCTCCAGCTCAGGCTCCAGGGTGATCTGCTCCTCTGCTGGGATTTCCCTCTTGGGCTGAATATAGGGTTTCCCTAATGAGGAGGTGAAGGGTGGTTCAGGAAGAAGTTGTTTCTCCCAATATCCTGCCTCCAGCTTCCTTCCCTTCTCCAGGAGTAGAATGCTGGGTCACTAGGAACACTGGAATGCCTGAGTCCTGTACAAACTTAGGACTCCTGGGTCCCCTGATCTCTCATAAGAATGGAAGGGTGCAAGCTGGCAAGCGAATGTCAGGACACTCAAGCTGGGAGCCAGAAAGCAACAGGGAAGCTGCAGGAGAGACATGTGAGACAGCACTTGGGTCTGGGAGGCAGGGATGTCAGGCTCCCCATACCCTTCTTCTCGCCTGTGAAGGGCACCAAGTCATCGCGCTCTTTGACCTCTAATGCCTGCTGCTCCAGGTACTGCAAAAGGGCCTCTCGGTCCAGAGGCCCCGTTGGGCTCTTCTTTGTCTGGTCACGTTGTCTTAGTCCAGCTGGCAGGAGCATGTTCTTAAGGATGGGTTTTGGGGAGCAAGTCAGACCTCTCCTCTGACCTGGGGTACTTCTAGGGCTGCCTAAAACATCTCTAGACACCTTTTTCCTGGCACTTTTATACTCCAGCTCCTGTAGGTAGCCCTGGTCTCAGCCACCCAGAGCCCAACACCCTTCCCAAATGCCTGGAGACTGCCTCTGGTCCCCATGCTGGAGCTCCTACCTCAGGGTCCATCTCCTGCAGCTCGCAGTCCAGCTGCTCCAGCTCCTCAGGGCTTAGGGTCCTTAGGATCTCATCTTCATCTATGTCTCTGTATTTCTCCAGTTCCTTCTGGTATGATGACATGATGGCCCCCACCCCCTCCCCAATGTGTGCCACTCAGAGCCTGGGGGACATGTAAAAAATGGTTGGACAATGGAAAGATGGACACAGACATGAAGAGACCAGCCGGGGGCAGAACACTGGACTGGATGCCTTGCAGGTTATTAGTCTAATTGGAGGTGGGAAGACAAGACAAGGTTAGCTCATCTATAGTTAGAACTACAGTCTCCTTCCTGCTTCCCCAGCTTCTAGGCACTCTGTTTGGGGATCTCAGGCGTCCAGCCTGGGTTTGTCGTCTTCCCTCTGTATGACAGAGAAACCCTGGCAGTACCCCTGCCCTATAACCTACCCTGTAGTGCCTCTCACCCTAGTACAGCTGCTGGGAGCCCTGCCAACACAGCTGGCCCCTAGCCCAGTTCCTGTTGAAAGGGGTTAAGGGGCAGACAGACAGCTTCAGGGAAATTTCTTCTCTCTTCCCCATAATCCAGCCTTTTTCCTAAACTGGTTAAAGGAAAGGTAAACTAGAGGTGGAAAGAAACCATCTTTTACCCCACCCTAATTTCCTCATTTATTGTGAGAGATCAAGATTTCACTTTCTATATTTGCTAAAATTCTAAATCCTAAGGGAAAACATAGCTCAGAAAAGCTGGGGGACTTCCAGGTTGGGGGAAGGGTGGTAAGCCCTCAGGAGAAGGCACTGAGTTCCCATAATTTGTCTCTAGCTTTGGATAGGAAGGGGACACCAGACCAATGGGTGGGAAATGCCTTCTCAATGGGGTAGTTTCTCTAAAAACAGTGGGAAGGCTTCATTAGCACAATCTTTCACAATATAAAAAATACATACAAGCTACACATACACGCCATGCTGGATACGAAAGATCCAGAAAGTGTGTGACAACTTACATTGACCATGTAAACCACACAGTTAAGGGATCAGACTTAAGGGACAGTGGCAGAGACATACACGGGTGACAGAGACAAAGACGGACTCCGTATCATTCCCCATAGGAGCCACTCTTTTCCCGTCTCCCACCAGGCTCTTATCCACAAGCCCCCAGCCTTCTTCACCTACCAGTCCTGTGGCCACCTCCCTTCTCACGTCCCCCTGCTGGTTGGTCTGTCTGTTCTACTGGAGCACTGTCTCAACAGCAGGAGGAGCACAGGACCCAGGAAAGGGTGGGGGAACAGTGAGCTCAGCATTTTATTATTTTAGCTCTAGCCAGGTGGGGGGTAGTGGGAGATCACATATACCAGCCCCCACACCCTGCCCAGCCCTGAGAGCCTCTAGTGGACATTAACAGCCATGGCACCTTCTCCCCTTCCCTTCATCCAAGCTGGAGTCTTAGACAGACATTACATTACTGTAATGACACTACTTCAGCTCTACTAGACATAGGCAGTTCATACTTACTTGGTTCCTGTTGTAGTCAAAGCACTAAATACACAGAGATATAAAACTCAGTGTAAGGATTTTGTTTTAGTGTCTAATTTTAAGGCATTTATAATCAGTTGGAGGAATGAATACTTCATATTTTAAAAAAGGACAGGTTGTAATAAATGCTGACAAGTAAATATAAAGACCCATACATACTCAAGACATTCACAAATACTTTTTGCTCCCAACTCTATATTGGATACCAGACAAAAGGGATTTTCTATTTTTATTAGATTTAAAAAACACAACAAAACCAGTAGGAACTAGAGGAAAAAGTGAAGAAGGAAATGAAGAAAAGGTTTGGGTAAAGAACAGAGATGACAAGGTAAGAAACAGGGAGAGAAGAGGGGGGAAGTCAAGAGACCTGAGTCAGGGCCAAAAAAGAGGTTTGCGAAGATTAGATATCTCTTCATTTGATGACAATTTTCTGGCGCAAGGCTCGGGGCCCAGAGCCAGGGAGGGGCTCGGGAGGTGGAGGGCCAGGACCCAGGGCTGAGGCAGTGGGCGGCAGTCCGTGGGCAGTAATGTACTTCTTGTAGGCCTCACGGATGATCTTGAAGGCTCGAGCAGTGGCATAGGGTATGTCTGTAACTGGGTCCCGGTATAGGGCTGGACGATGAGTCACTGGGCAGACCTCCCGAACAGGGACCTTTGGGGGATGTCCTTGGGGGAACCATTCCTCAAATGTTGCATCATCACTGAAAGTGATGAAAGTACGTGAACAGCGAGCAGGGGGGATGATGGGTCCAGTCCCAGCATGGAGAGTCAATGCAGAAGCTGTGGGAGCAGGATCAAGTCTGAGGGCAAAAGACAGAAAAACAGAGCTGAGGCAAGACGACAACAGATAAAGAAATAAATCAGAAAGATGACAAAAGAGAAAAGAAAAAGGCCTGGTAGTGGGCACATTCTGAGAGAACCTACTAAGTGACAGACAGAGAAAAGGAAGTTAGGCTAGAAGAAAAAAACAAGAAAGAAATGGAAAAGAGAAGCTAAAAGGAAAAAGAATAAGAAAGAAATGAGCTGAAGGAAAGAAGAAATCTGAAAGAAATCCCAGTGTGAGGGTGGGCTGTGTGAGAAACCAAGCGAGATGGGGCTGAGACACAGCTGAGATTCACTTACCCTTCCACATCGACAGTCTCTTCTTTGGGGCCCAGCTCCCCAACAAGTGGCACTGCCACCGAATGATAGGTGATTATGGGCCCAGGGCACTTCCGCTTCTTATGAACCTGCTTCTTTTTGTCAGCCTCCAGCCGCTCATATGTCTCTTCAAGGTCAAAGGAAGAAGTGAGGGATGGATGGTCAGAATTTCCCCCTTTTCCACATGATGGTTCTATCCTGAGATCTTCCCAGCCATCAGCTACTGCCAATACCCCAGTCAACTATGAAAGTCCCCTAAGGCCCTCTGGCACCTCCCACTTCCTAGGTTTTCTGCCTGCCCCTCTCTACCTCCTCTGTTCTCTTCATTTGTCAAGTACACTGGGGCCCTCCACCCACTCAGAACTGTAGTACCTCCATGCTGGCAAAGGGTCCCCGTGAGGACCCTTTGATGAGGACTTCTTAATTTCCCCAGATACCAGAATCTCCTGTATAATTGCTCTATCAATCTCTCCCATCCAAATGGCACATTACAGCATTACAGAGGTCTTTCCTATTTTGAGCTGAAATAGACTTCCTGACGACAGTTTTACCCTTTAAAGCCATAAAGGAGAAAAGTTTCATCTGGCTTCCATATGATACTCTTTCGAAATCAATTATCTATGTTCCCACTGTGTCTTCTCACCACTGACAATACAACTTTTAGAGTGCCTCACAGCATCAAAGCTCACAGCAACCCCCGATTCCTGGGCTCAAGTGAGTCTCCTGCCTCCACCTCCCAAGTAGCTGGGACTACAGGCGCCCGCCACAACGCCCGGCCATTTTTTTTTTTTTTTTTGGTTGCAGCCGTCATTGTTGTTTGGCGGGCCCGGGCTGGATTCAAACTCGCCAGCTCAGGTGTACGTGGCTGGCGCCTTAGCCTGTTGAGCCATAGGTGCCAGGCCAGACAATACAACTTTGTTTTTCTTGGCCCCCATAGAGTGCCTGGCATCATAGCTCACACCAACCTCAAACTCTTAGGCTCAAATGTTCCTTTTTTTTTTTTGTGGTTTTTGGCTGGGGCTGGGTTTGACTCACCACCTCCGGCATAGGGGGTCAGTGCCCTACTACTTTGAGTCATAGACACCACCCTCAAATGTTCCTTTTGTCTCAGCCTTCCAAGTAGCTGGTACTATACACGCCTGCCACACTGCCTGGCTATTTTTTAGAAATGGGATCTCACTCTTGCCTAGGCTGGTCTCATATTCCTAAGCTCAAGCAATGTCCACTGCCTTGGCCTCCCTGAGGGCTGGGATTACAGGCATGAGCCACGGTACCTGGCCCTTTTTTCTTTTTTCTTTTTTTTTTTTGGTTGCAGTTTTGGCCAGGGCTGAGTTCGAACCTGCAACCCTTGGTATATGGGGCCGGCGCCCTACCCACTGAGCCACAGGCGCCGCCCTTTTCTTTTTTTTTTAAGGCAGAGTCTCACTCTGTTGCCTAGATTAGAGTGTCATGACATCAGCCTAGCTCACAGCAACCTCAAATTCCTGGGTCCAGGCAATCCTCCTGCCTCAGCCTCCCAAGTAGCTGGGACTACAGGCACCTGCCACAACATCCAGCTAACTTTTCTGTTATTTTAGTAGAGACGGAGTCTCATTCTTGCTCAGGCTGGTCTCAAACTCCTGAGCTCAAGGAATCCTTCATCCTTGGCTTCCCAGAGTGCTGGGATTACAGGCCTGAGCCACCACGCCCAGTCTACATGGTTTTGAGTCACTCTCTCAATTTTGCCACTCCTTGGCCTAGTATACTCTTCCATTACTTACGGCTTATAGCAGAGTTTCCTAGCTGGCAGCCCACTCAAGTGTCTGTTCTATCTTTATTTCATTTATTTATTTATTTATTTATTTTCTGAGATAGCGTCTCACTCAGTTGCCCTGGTTGAATGCTGTGGCATCATAGCTCACAGCAACCTCAAACTCTCGGGCTCAAGTGATTCTCTTGCCTCAGTCTCACAAGTAGCTGGAACTATGGGCGGGCACCTGCCACAACGCCCAGCTTTTATTTTATTTTATTTTATTTTTATTTTTGGCCGGGGCTCGGTGTGAACCCACCACCTCCAATATATGGGGCTGGCGCCGTACTCCTTTGAGCCACAGGAGCCGCCCGCCCAGCTTGTTTTAGAATGGGGTTTTACTCTTGCTCAGGAGGTTGGTCACTTGAACTCCTGAGTTCAGACAATCCTCCTGCTTTGTTCTCCCAGAGTGCTAGGATTACAGGTGTGAGCCACCTCATCTGGCCTATGCAGTGTTTAAAGAAAAATTTAATTAGATGGTGACACTTAAGAAATAAGAAATTGCCAGCCAGATGTGGTGACTCATGCCTATAATCCTAGCACTCTGGGAGGCTAAGGCAGATGGATTGCTTGAGCTCAGGAGTTTGAGACTAGCCTGAGCAAGAGCAGGACCCTATCTCTAAAAAAACTAGCTGGGGATCCTGGCTGGCACCTGTCATCCCAGTCAGGAGGTTGAGGCAAGAGATCACTTGAGCCCAACATTTTGAGGTTGTTGTCAGCTACGCACTATACACAGGGCAACACAGCAAGACTGTCTCAAAAAAAAAAAAAAAAAGAATTAGGAAATTATATTTAGGCTCCAAGCCCATAGCTCAATGGTTAGGGTGCCAGCCACATACATGGGGGCTGGTAGATTCGAACCGGCCAGGGCCTGCTAAACAATAATGATAATTACAACAACAAATAAATATAGCGGGGGTGGGGTGGGCCAGAGCACCTATAGCTCAGTGGGTAGGGCGTTGGCCACATATGCCAAGGCTGGCGGGTTCCAACTTGGCCTGCGCCAGCTAAAACAACAATGATAGGCGGCGCCTGTGGCTCAGTGACTAGGGCACCAGCCCCGTATACCGAGGGTGGTGGGTTCAAACCCGGCTCTGGCCAAACTGCAACAAAAAATAGCTGGGCATTGTGGCAGGCGCCAGTGGTCCCAGATACGTGGAAGGCTGAGGCAAGAGAATAGTTTAACCCAAGAGCTGGAGGTTGCTGTGAGCTGTGATACCATGGCATTCAACCCAGGGCAACAAACTAAGACTTTAATTCTAAAACAAACAAACAAAAAAACAATGACAACTGCAACAACAACAAAAAAAGAATAGCTGGGCATTGTGGTGGGTGCCTGTAGTCCTAGCTACTTGGGAGGCTGAGCCAAGAGAATCACTTAAGCTCAGAGTTTGAGGTTGCTGTGAGCTATGACACTATGGCACTCTACCCAGGGTGACAACTTGAGACTCTGTCTCAAAAAGTTAAAAAAAAAAATAAATAAATTAAAAAAAAATATATATATATATAGCCAGGCATTGTGGCAGGCATGTGTAGTCCCAGCTACTTGGGAGAAGCAAGAGAATCACTTAAGCCCAAGAGTTTGAGGTTGCTGTGATGCCATGGCACTCTACTGAGGGCAATATAGTGAGACTCTGTCTCAAAAAAAAAAGAAAGAGTTTGAAGTTGCTGTGACCTGTGATGCCATTACACTCTACCGAGGGTGACATACTGAGGCCATCTCAAAAAAAAAGAAAAGAAAAGGAAATTATATTTAAATATGGAAATTAAAAATAATAATAAATAATTCAACAGATTCTAGATCCCTCTTAAAAAAACAAGAAAATCTGGCAATCCTGGGTCTGCATTCTTTCAGGGCAACAATTAGCTGGGCTGAGTAATTAAGTCTTCCTGTCAGGCACTCTTCTTCAATTTACCATAATCCTCCTGGTTACCTGCCTTGTTCCCATGACATTACCCTATGGCAATTCACTGGTGGTATACACGTCAGGCAGAAACTGTGACTCGTATTACCTACAGATTATCAGGGTCATGAAGTATCCTGCACATTAAAGGCACTCAACAAATGTTAATGAATAGATCAAAATATTCCTGATCCGTTTCCTCGGAAGAATTCCAAATTTCTGTGTCCTTAAGTGTGGGTACTGTGAACACAATCTTTTCAAGTCTGACCATTTAAAAAAAAAAAAAAAAAATGGCGGCACCTGTGGCTCAAGGAGTAGGGCACCGGCCCCATATGCTGGAGGTGGCGGGTTCAAACCAAGCCCCGGCCAAAAAAAAAAGCGTATTCCTGGTGGCGCCTGTGGCTCAGTGGGTAGGGCATCGGCCCCATATACCAAGGGTGGTGGGTTCAAACCAGGCCTGGCCAAACTGCAACAACAACAAAAAAAAATAGCCGGGCATTGTGGCGGGCGCCTGTAGTCCCAGCTACTCGGGAGGCTGAGGCAAGATTGACATCACGGCACTCTACCGAGGGTGATAAAGTGAAACTCTGTCTCAAAAACAAAAAAGAGTACTCTAGATAAACACCTCCAATGATTGGACTTCCCTTGAACTTCAATTCTGGTGGGTAATACTGCCTTCTCTCCTTTGAGCCAACATTCCAAACCCTTTCCTCTTCAACACTTCCCTGTACTCTCTTGAACTCCTGCTCTATGATTAGCTGGCTTCCCTATACCCTCTAGCTTTTCACTCAGCATTCCTTCCCCAACTGACCTTACCGGAACCCTGGTCATTCACTGAGGCTCTCACTCCACCCGGAAGCTCTCTGGTGGAGGCTGCTCATTCTCTTTCATCCCACAAAGGATTTGCCTGTGTCCTATTGAGCCCCATGCCACAGCTTTTAGATCACTACTCTCCTACCCAGCTGCAAACTCCCCTCTCTTTTGAGACCTGCACCAAAAGTCTAGATCAGGCATCCTCAAACTTTTTAAACAGGGGGCCAATTTACTGTCCCTCAGACCACTGGAGGGCCAGACTATAGTTTAAAAATAAACTATGAACAAACTCCTATGCACACTGCACATATCTTATTTTGAAGTAAAAAACAAAACGGGAACAAATACAATTCACGCCAACTCATGTGGCCCGCGGGCCATAGTTTGAGGACCCCTGGTCTAGATTAACTTCTCTTTCCTATTCATGGTCACTTCTTCACTCACTGTAGACTTTGGCAGTGGTATCCACTTTTTCTCTCCACCCCAAGTCCTATAATCTTAGGTCACCCTAAGACACCCTGGTGACATCAATGTGCTGTGGGAAGCCCTGTCAACATTCCATCACCACAGTTTCTTTACCATCTCGGTATCTAACAAACCTTCTTGCTCATGACACTTTAGTTACACCATTCCACTCTAGCTACAACCTAAAATATGTCACTGCCAGAAACTCTCTTACCTCTGGAATATTAACAATCATACACCCCCATCTCTGACCACAAAATCCTATCCTTTGGGTCTATCTGTTCCACCAATCTGTTGTCCTCTTTTTTCTGTACATTTAGGGCATTTTCATTCAATCCATCAGTCCCTTCCTGCGTTCACTTTCTTTCTTTTTTTTTTGTAGAGACAGAGTCTCACTTTATTGGCCTAGGTAGAGGGCCATGGAGTCACAGCTCACAGCAACCTCCAGCTCCTGGGCTTAGGTGATTCTCCTGCCTCAGCCTCCCGAGTAGCTGGGACTACAGGCGCCCGCCACAATGCCTGGCTATTTTTTGATGCAGTTTGGCCGGGGCTGGGCTTGAACCCGCCACCCTCGGTATATGGAGCCAGTGCCCTACTCACTGAGCCACAGGCGCCGCCCCCTGCGTTCACTTTCCTTTTCCTTTTTATTTTTTCCACAGAGTCTTGCTCTATTGCCTGGCTAGAGTGCAGTGGAGTCATAGCTCATAGCAAGTTCAAGCCATCCTCCTGCCTCAGCCTCCCAAGTACTTGGGACTACAGGTCCATGCTAGCACACTGGCCAATTTTTCTACTTTTTGTAGAGATGGAGTATCATTCTTAAGTTGGTCTTGATCTCATGACCTCAAGTGATCCTCCGACCTCGGCCTGCCAGCATGCTAGGATTATAGGCATGAGTCAGCATGCCTGGTCATTTTCCTTTCTTTTCTGAGACAGTCTCTCACTTTGTCACCCTCGGTAAAGTGCTGTGGCATCACAACTCACGGCAACCTCAAAGTCTTGGGGTCAAGCAATCCTCTTGCCTTAGTCTCCCAAGTAACTGGGACTACAGGCACCCATCACAACGCCCAGCTATTTTTAGAGATGAGGTCTCATGCTTGCTCAGGCTGGTTTCAAATTCCAGCCTGGAGATCAAGCAATTCTACCTGACTTAGCCTCCCAGAGTGCTAGGATTACAGGTGTGAGCCACTGTGCCTGGCCTTCCATTTTCCTTTTTATTTTTTTTCTGTAGTTTTTGGCCAGGTTTGAACCCACCGCCTCTGGCTTACGCCTGTAATCCTAGCACTCTGCGAGACTGAGGCGGGTGGACTGCCTGAGCTTACAGGTTTGAGACCAGCCTGAGCAAGAGCAAGACCTCGTCTCTAAAAAACAGCCGGGCTCAGCGCCTATAGCACAGTGATTACAGCACCAGCCACATGTACCAAGGCTGGCGGGTTCGAACCCAGCCCAACCCAGCTAAATGACACCTGCAACAACAGAAAAATAGCCGGGCGTTGTGGCGAGCGCCTATAGTCCCAACTACTTGGGAGGCTGAGACAAGAGAATCGCTTAAGCCCAAGAGCTGGAGGTTGCTGTGAGCTGTGACGCCATAGCACTCTACTGAGGGTGACATACTGAGAGTAGGTCTCAAAAATAAATAAATAAACAAATAAAATAAAATAAAATAAATAACAAAATAGCTGGGCACTGTGGCAGGTGCCTATAGTCCCAGCTACTTGGGTAGGCAAGAGAATCACTTGAGCCCAAGAGTTCAAGGTTGCTATGAGCTATGATGCCATAGCACTCTTCTGAGAGCAACAATTTGAGACTCAATCTTAAAATAAACAAACAAAAAACTGCAGATTTTTTTTAAGAGACAGTCTTGCTCTATTGCACGGTGGCTCACACCTGTAATCCTAGCACTCTGGGAGGCCGATATACTGTGGCAGGTGACAGTCCCAGCTACTCGGAAGGCTGAGGAAAGAGAAACACTTGGCCCAAGATTTTGAGGTTATTGTGAGCTATGATGCTAAAGTGACTCTGTCTCAAAAAAATAATAAATAAATAAATAGGGAGGCGCCTGTGGCTCAAAGGAGTAGGGCACCAGCCCCATATGCCGGAGGTGGCGGGTTCAAACCTAGCCCTGGTCAAAACCCACAAAAATAAATAAAGAAAAATAAAAATAGAAAAACTGAGGCAAGAGGATCATTTGAGCCCAAGAGTTGGAGGTTGCTATGAGCTATGATGCCATGACACTATACCCAGGGCAACAGCTTGAGACTCTATCTCAAAAAAAAAAAACAAAAAAAGCCAGGACAGTGCCTGTGGCTCAGGCGGTAAGGCACCAGCCCCATATACCAAAGGTGGTGGGTTTGAACCCTGCCCCAGCCAAACTGCAACCGAAAAAAAAAATAGCCAGGCATTGTGGCGGGTGCCTGTAGTCCCGGCTACTCGGGAGGCTGAGGTAAGAGAAGTGCCTAAGCCCAGGAGTTGGAGGTTGCTGTAAGCTGTGTGACACCACAGCACTCTACCAAGAGTGATTAAAAAAAACACTGAATTGCTTTTATATAAATAAAGATTATATGTCCCATTTTAACACCAACATAATGAGAAAAGAGTTAAGGCTCGGCGCCTGTGGCTCAAGCAGCTAAGGCGCCAGCCACATACACCTGAGCTGGCAGTTTGAATCCAGCCTGGGCCCGCCAAACAACAATGATGGCTGCAACCAAAAATTGGCCAGGCGTTGTGGCAGGTGCCTGTAGTCCCAGGTACTTGGGCGGTGGAGGCAAAAGACTCGCTTGAGCCCAGGTATTGGAGGTTGCTGTGAGCTGTGATGCCATGTCACTCTAGCCAGGGTGACAGCTTGAGGCTCTGTCTCAAAAAAAAAAAGAAAAGAAAAGAAGGAAGGAAGAGTTAAGAAACTACATCTTTTTTTTTGTTTTGAGATAGTCTCACTTGTCTCCCTTAGTAGAGTACTGTGGTGTCACTGCTCACAGCACCTCAAACTCTTGGGTTCAAGTGATTCTCTGGTCGCAGCCTCCCAAGTAGCTGGGATTACAGGTGCCCACCACAACGCTTGGGTTAGAGACGGGTTTGCTGGCTCGGCACCTGTGGCTCAAGAGGCTAAGGTGCCAGCCACACACATACACCTGAGCTGGCAGGTTCAAATCCAGCCCAGCCTGCCAAACAACAATGATGGCTGCAACCAAAAAAATAGCCGAGCGTTGTGGCAGGCACCTGTGATCCCAGCTACTTGGGAGGCAGGAGAATCGCTTGAGCCCAGGAGTTGGAGATTGCTGTGAGCTGTGATGACACGGCACCCTACCCAGGGTGATAAAGACTCTACCTCTTAAAAAAAGAAAAAGTGGAATGGGTTGGAGCCCAGATATTGCAGGTAAATATTCTACTCCATCGTGAAATTGTATTTCACTTACACATGTTCAACTATATATACTTGGTAAAAAAAGAGGAACAGATTCAGAAAGAGAAAATACATATTAAATACTACAGGTGATTCCATCTGCCATTCCACTCAATGAAAATATGTCCCAGAAAACATGGATAGGTGTGAAACTACTGTTTCCTCAATTTCTCATGTACATCTCATGAGTTGAAACACTCACCATTCTGTAATGAAGTTACTTTTTTTTGAAGAAGAAGTTTTGTGGGCTTGGTGCCCGTAGCACAGTGGTTAGGGCACCAGCCATACATACTGGGGCTGGCGGGTTCAAACCTGGCCAGGGCCTGCTAAACAATGACAATGGCAACAAGAAAAAAATAGCTGGGTGTTGTGGCGGGCACCTGTAGTCCCAGCTACTTGGGAGGCTCAGTCAAGAGAATCGCTTAAGCCCAGGTGTTTGAGGTTGCTGTGAGCTGTGAGGGCACAGTACTCTACCAAGGGTAACACAGTGATTCTCCAAAAATAAATAAATAAATAAATAAATAAAGCAAAGCAATTTATCTAACTACTGACCTTCCAGTTTTCATAATTATCATTAAAGTAGGCATTATCACCCCCCATTTTGTAAACAAGAAAGAAAGATTACAGATAGGTTAATATGCCTCCAGTCTTACAGCAAGTGAACAGCAGAACTAGGATGTGAACTAATTTGCATACAATTCTTATTTTATACTAAAGTACCTCAATAAAGCTTGTTCTTTGGAGCCCTCATAAATGCCTAGGGCCTTGTTCCTAGTCATTTCCTCTCCCCATTTCTTTCTTCTGATTCCCTTCAGATTATGGTTTTTCTCAGGTTCCTCTACCTAAACCAGAGACTGACCCAGTGAACGTAAGTTGAGCTCTTCTGTAATCTTGGCCTCCCTGAGAAGCTCCTCCTGGGTCAACGGCCGCTCACAGTGGGGCCCTTTACGCCTCCGTGACTGGCCTTGCCTCTCCTGTACCCGAAGGAATGTCTGACGAGTGTGCTCAGCTGTAGATTGACGCATGGACTTCCGACCTGGGAAGAGAACCAGATAAGAAGAAATTTTTGAACTTTACTTATTTACCTATTTATAAATTTTTGGTTTAGGAATAATTTCAAGCTCAGTGGTTATGGCACAACTTTACAATAAAGTTGCAATAATAGTATAAATAACATCTATGTATCTTTTACTCCCATCATCTACTGTTAACATTTTGCCTGTTTATATTCTGTTTTTTTTTTTTTTTTTTTTTGTAGAGACAGAGTCTCACTTTATCGCCCTCGGTAAAGTGCCGTGGCGTCCCACAGCTCACAGCAACCTCCAACTCCTAGGCTTAGGCAATTCTCTTGCCTCAGCCTCCCGAGTAGCTGGGACTACAGGCACCTGCCACAACGCCCGGCTATTTTTTCTGTTTTTGCAGTTCATGCTGAGGCCGGGTTTGAACATGCCACCCTCGGTATATGGGGCCGGCGCCCTACTCAATGAGCCACAGGCACTGCCCTATATTCTGTTTTTTTTTTACTGAATGATCTGAAAGTTGTACATTAATGACCTTTCCCCCTAAATATTTCAATGTGTAGTTCCTTTTTTTTTTTTTTTGAAGCAGTCTTACTTTGTTGCCCTTGGTAGAGTACCCTAGCATCATAGCTCGTAACACCCTCAAACTCTTGGGCTCAAACAATCCTCTTGCCTCCGCCTCCCAAGTAGCTGGGACTATAGGCACCACAACACCCAGCTATTTTTTAGAGATAGGAGTCTCGGTCTTTCTCAGGCTGGTCTCAAACTCCTGAGCTCACACCATCTACCCAACTTGGCCTCCCAGAGTGTTAGGATTCCAGGCGTAAGCCACATACCTGGCCTATCATGTGTATTTTCTAAAAATAAGCATTTTCCTTACATAACCATAGTATAGTTATCAACATACTTTAATTCACCACCATATTGCAATGTTGTCAATTGCCCCAAACATTCCTACTCACTATCAGAGCCATCATCCTGCAGTTCTAGAGGTAGCAGCGCCTTCTCTTCTCGGGTCTTTTGCAAGCTACCAGCAACAGTGCTGACCTTTCGAGGTCTCAAGCTCTTGAGAGGCTCCTGAGGATAGAATGTCATTAAACACCAGGGAAGAGAGAGATAGAGAGAGATAAGGATAAAGAAGATTAGGCTCATCACAAGGGAAAACTAGCATTGTAGGAAACGGAACTGCATGGATAGCTCCGAGACTGGATGAAAGGGAGAACAAGAATTTTTTTTTTTTTTTTTTTTTGAGACAGAGCCTCAAGCTTTCACCCTGGATAGAGTGCTGTGGCATCACAGCTCACAGCAACCTCCAATTCCTGGGCTCAAGCGAGTCTCTTGCCTCCGCCTCCCAAGTAGCTGGGACTACAG
>CAUYRH010051103.1:0-12181 GCA_963574655.1 Perodicticus potto | reverse complement strand
GCTACCAAAACCTGTGGGATACTGCAAAAGCAGTTCTAAGAGGAAAATTTATCGCTTTAGATGTCTACAATCTAAAAACAGAAAGAGAGCGCATCAACAAACTCAAAAGCCATCTTATGGAATTGGAAAAAGAAGAACAATCTAAGCTTGAACCCAGCAGAAGAAAAGAAATATCCAAAATTAAATCAGAGATCGATGAAATTGAAAACAAAAGAATCATTCAGAAAATTAACGAAACAAGGAGTTGGTTTTTTGAAAAAATAAATTAAATAGATAAACCTTTGTACAGACTAATTAGAAATAGAAAAGTAAAATCTCTAGTAACCTCAATCAGAAATGATAAAGGGGAAATTACAACTGATGCCACAGAGATACAAGAGATGATCTCTGAATACTACCAGAAACTCTATGCCCAGAAATTTGACAATGTGAAGGAAATGGATCAATATTTGGAATCACACCCTCTCCCTAGACTTAGTCAGGAACAAAGAGAGCTCCTGAACAGACCAATTTCAAGCACTGAGATTACAGAAACAATCAAAAATCTTCCAACCAAAAAATGTCCTGATCTGGATAGCTTCACACCAGAATTCTATCAAACCTTCAAGGAAGAACTTATTCCCCTACTGCAGAAATTATTCCAAAAAATTGAGGAGGAAGGAATCTTCCCCAACACATTCTAGGAAGCAAACATTACCCTGATACCAAAACCAGGAAAAGATCCAACTAAAAAGGAGAATTTAAGACCAATTTCAGTCATGAATATAGATGCAAAAATTCTCAACAAAATCCTAGCCAATAGATTACAAGCTTATCATCAAAAAAGTCATACATCATGATCAAGTAGGTTTCATCCCAGGGATACAAGGCTGGTTTAACATATGCAAGTCCATACATACATGTTATTCATCATATCAACAGAAGCAAAAACAAAGACCATATGATCCTCTCAATAGATACAGAAAAACCATTCAATAAAATCCAACTGAAGATTATAGGCATAGGTGGCACATTTCTTAAACTTATCAAAGCTATATAAAACAAACCCACAGCTAATATTTTACTGAATGGAGTAAAACTGAAAGCTTTTCCTCTTAGAACTGGAACCAGACAAGGTTGTCCTCTGTCACCATTACTATTTAACATAGTGCTGAAAGTTCTAGCCAACACAATCAGGCAAGAGAAGAAAATAAAGGGCATCCAAATGGGAGCAGAGGAAGTCAAACTCTCCCTCTTTGCTGATGATATGATCTTATACTTAGAGAACCCCAAAGACTCAACCATAGACTCCTGGAAGTCATCAAAAAATACAGTAATTTCTCAGGATATAAAATCAGTGTCCACAAGTTGGTAGCCTTTGTATACACATATAACAACCAAGATGAGAGGTTAAATAAGGACACAACTCCCTTCACCATAGCTTCAAAGAAAATGAAATACCTAGGAATATACCTAACAAAAGAGGGAAGGACCTTTATAAAGAAAATTATGAAACTATAAGGAAAGAAATAGCAGAGGACTTTAACAAATGGTAAAACATACGATGCTCATGGCTGGGAATAATCAACATTGTTAAAATGTCGATTCTTCCCAAAGCAATCTGCAGATTTAATGCCTTCCCTATTAAAATAACAACATTGTACTTTCAAGACTTGGAAAAAATAATTCTTTGTTTTGTATGGAAACAGAAAAAAAAACCCGTATAGCTAAGGTAGTTCTTAGTAATAAAAACAAAGCTGAGGGCATCAGCATACCAGATTTTAGGCTGTACTGCAACACCATAATGGTCAAAACAGCATGGTACTGGCACAAAAATAGAGACATAGACATTTGGAATCCAATAGAAAATAGGAAATGAAACTAACATCTTACAGCCAGTTAATCTTCAATAAACCAAACAACATACACTGGGGGAAAGAATCCCTATTTAGTAAATGGTGCTAGAAGAACTAGATATCCACAAGTAAAAGACTGAAACTGGACCCTCACATTTCTCCACTCACAAAAATTGATTCAAGGTGGATAAAAGATGTAAATTTAAGGCATGAAATGATAAAAATCCTCAAAGAAAGCATAAGAAAAACACCAGAAGATATTGGCCTGGGGAAAGACTTTATGAAGAAGACTTTCATGGCAATTGCAACAACAGTAATAATAAATAAATGAGATTTAATTAAACTGAAAAGCTTCTGTACAGCTAAGGAGACAACAACCAAAGCAAATAGACAACCTACACAATGGGAAAGCATATTTGCATATTTTGAATCAGACCAAAGCTTGATAACTAGGATCTATAGAGAACTTAAATTAATCTACTTGAAAAAGCCAACAATCCCATATATCAATGGGCAAGTGAGATGAATAGAACCTTCTCTAAAGAAGACAGATGAATGGCTAACAAACATGGAAAAATGCTCATCATCCCTAATTATTAGAGAAATGCAAATCCAAACCACCCTGAGATATAATCTAACCCTAGCGAGAATGGCCCACATCACAAAATCTCAAAACTGCAGATGCTGGTGTGGATGTGGAGAGAAGGGAACACTTTTACACTGATGGTGGGACTACAAACTAAAACAACCTTTTGGGAAGGAAGTATAGAGAATCCTCAAAGAACTCAAGCTAAACCTCCCATTTGATCCTGCTATCCCATTACTAGGCATCTATCCAAAAGAAAAAAAAAATCATTTTACCATAAGGACACTTGCACTAGACTGTTTATTTCAGCTCAATTTACAATCACCAAAATGTGGAAATAGCCTAAATGCCCACCAACCCAGGAGTGGATTAACAAGCTGTGGTATATGTATACCATAAAATACTATTCAGCCATTAAAAAAGATGGAAACTTTATATCCTTTGTATTAACCTGAATGGAAATGGAACACATTATTCTTAGTAAAGCATCACAAGAAAGGAGAAGCAAGAATCCAATGTGCTCAATTCTCATATGAAGACAGTTGATGACCTAATATATGGTAGGAGGTGGGAGAAGGGAAGAGCAGAGAGAGGGAAGGAGGGAGGGGGTGGGGAATGAGTGACAGTGTGTGACACACCTTCTGGGGGCGGTACACAATTATAAGAGAGACTTTACCTAACAAATGCAATCAATGTAACCTGGTTCTTTGCACCCTCAATGAATCCCCAACAATAACAAAAAAAATTGCTAATTCATTGAATGGAATATTATTCAGACTTAAAAAGGAATAAAATTCTGAGGCATGCTAGATGAACCCTGAAAACATTATGCTTAAGTGAAATAAGCCAGTCTCAAAAGGACAAATATGGTGCAATTTGGCTTATGTGATGGACCTACAATAGTCACATTGGTAGCAATAGCCACATTGGTGGCTGCCTTGGGCTGGGTAGGGTATTGAAAGAGGAGTGAGTGTTTATTTGGTACAGAATTTCAGTTGGGAAAGATGGAAAAATTATGGGAATGGATGGTGGCGATTGCTGCACAATACTGTGAATATACCTAATGCCACAAGTACCATTCAAAAATGGTAACTTTCATGTCATGCACATTTGCCACAGTAAAAAAGTAAGATCCAACTTGGAGACACAATGCAAGAGATAAAAGCCATAAGTATTGGAAAGAAAGAAGTGAAATTATTATTGTTTACAAACAGCATGATGATTAGGTACATAAGAAAGAAAAACATTGAATCTACAAAAAAAAAAAACCACTAGAATTAAAAAGTGAAATTAGAAGTGCTGGAACACATAAAAAGTCTAATTGTTATCTTATGTGTCACCAGCAAACAAGTGAAAAATAAAACTTTTAAAAAATATATTAAAAATGTCATTTAAAAAATTTAAATCTGTAAAAATATATCTAATAAAAATGTGTAAAATTTCATCTGGACTTGACGGTGCCCCCTTGTAGTGCCTCCTGGAAGGCTGAGGCAGGAGGATCCCTTGAGCCTGAGGAGCATAGCAAGACGCTATCATTCAACAAAAAAAATCTGCAAAATGTCGCTAGTGGAAAATTAATGCAGAATTAAACACATGATTACAGACAACTATTTGAAGACTCAGTATTAAGATGTATTTCAAAATTGATTTGTAACTTTAATACAATCCTCATTAAAATTACAGGTAATTTTTTGTAGAAATTGACAAGGTGATTCTAAAATTTATAGAGAGGTAAAGGAACTAGAAACAATCTTGAGAAGTTATGTCCTTACTTAAGATTTTACTAAAAGGCTACAACAATCCAAACAGTTTTTTAAAGGCATAAGAATAGACAAATTAATCAGAAGAACAGGATAAAGGGTTTGGTAATAGGTCCTTAGGTACCTGCTCAATTGATGTTTGATCAAGGCACCAAGTCAATATATCTGGTTTAAAAAAAGGTCTTTTTTTAAAGCAGATGCTTCTGGAACAATAGGATATTCCTATGGGGGAAAAAACGAATCTTGATCCCATTTTACTCTACATACAAAAATTAGTTTAAAGTAGTTCATAAACAAAAAACAGAAGTATAATGTTTCTAGAAGAAACATAGGAAAATATCTTTATGACCTCATGAGTATGCCAACCTTTCTTGGGAAGAACATGAAAAGCATTAATAAAGTATTAGTAAATTGAATTTTATCAAAATTTAAAACTGCTACTCTTCAAAAGGTACCATTATTAAATTTTTACAGTTCAAAAGGCACTATTTAGAAAGTAAATAGGCAAGTCATGCCACTGATGAGGAAAAAATATATTCACAGTCTACGTATGACAAAGAATATATTTGTATCTAAAACATAAAAATATCTCCTAAAAATCAACAATAGAAATTTTTTAAATGGGCAAAAAGATTTTAACAGTCACTTCTTCAAAAGAAGACATACGAATGGCCAATAAATATATTAAAACATGCTCAAAATCTCTAATCATCAGAGCATGTAGATTAAAACCACAATGAAGTATCATCTCACACCTGGTTAATGGCTATTATCAAAAAGATGAAATTAAGTGTTGGTAAGATGGAAAGAAAAGGGAATCTTTGTACATTGTTGGTGGGAATGTAAATTTGTACAGACATTATAATAAACAGTATGAAAGTTCTTCAAAAAATTAAAAATAGAACTACCAGATGACCCAGCAATCTCCCATGAACTCAGCATACCACACAGAGGTCCGCACTCCCACGTTTATTCACAATAGCCAAGATATGGAGTCCACCTGGCCATCAACGGACGAATGGAAAAGAAAATGTAGCAAAGGTACATAATGGAACATTATTCAGTTAGTTATTTAAAACAGAAGAAAATCTGTGATTTGTAGCAGCATGGGTGAAGCTGGAGAACATAATGTTAAGTTAATAAGCTCAGTAAAGAAAGAGAAAATCTCACAACTTCACTTATATGTCAAGTCCAACAAAGCTGAAGTCATAGAAGCAGAATATCATGGAGGGTGGGGTTGGTGGTGTTCCTCTAATATACAAAATTTCAGGTGAATTGCAGCTAAATCGGAACTAAATTCAAGAAATTTATTTATGGTACAACATGGTGCATGTATAGTTAATGTATTGTATTACTGAAATTGCTGAGTAAATTTTAAGTCTTCTCACTAAGAAAATGGTAAGTATGTAAAGTAATACATGTGTTAATTAGCTCAAATTAGCCATTCCATAATGTGTACATATTTCACACGATTATGTGGTACACAATAAATATATGTAATTTCTATTTGTCAGCTTAAAATAAATTAATTTTTATAATTCAGTGAACACTTAAGATTTGCACATGGCAATATAGCAATTTTTAAATGGGATTTTTTAAAAAACTTAAGCTAAAAGTAGAAGGAAAATTCCTTTACTTGATAAACTTGATATACCCAGCAAACATTGTATTTAATAGAAAAACATTAGAAACATTCCCAGGAAATTCAGGCATAAAGCAGGGATTCCTGTTAACAACACTACTATTCAACATTATCCTGGAAATGCTTGCCAAACAATATTACAAAAAAAAAAAGAAAGAAAGAAGAGATGTAAATACTGGAAAAGAAAAGATAATTTTCCCATCTGCCAATGATTGCTTATCTGGAAAATTAAAGAAATTCAACTGAAAAACTGTTTCAACTAATAGGAATTTAGTAAAATGATCAGATGTCAGATCAATATACAAAAAACTCACTGATTACAAAGCATTATGAAAAACTATGCCATTTACAATAACATCAAAATTATAAAATAGATATGACTAAACCTGTCATGAAGAGTAAAAGAAAACAATGAAGAAGGTCCAAAGCAAAAAACAAACAAACAAAAAGCTTTTTAAAAAACCAAACAAAAACCAAAATCTCTGGATTTGTCTGGATGAAAAACTTAAAGTTAGAAGAGTATCCATTAATCTAATTAATCTGTAAATTTAATGTATTCTTAGGTAAAAAGCCTTAATAAAAATTTAATAAATCTTAAACTGATTTTAATTTCATGTGAGCAAAAGATGAAGAGATAGGCAAGATTTTTTAAAAGGATTATAGGAAAAAAATAGCTCTCCCAGATGTTTCTAAAAATACTTCGAAATAATTGCAAATTACATTAGTGTAATATGGGTGTAGAAATATATAAATAAATAAAACAATAAAAAATCCAGAAACAGACCCATACATGTAAGAATTTAGTATATCCAATAAAGTTGGTATTTATAATCAGTTAAGAAAGGATATACTTATTTAACAAACAGTGCTAGCATAAATATCTATTTGGGAAAAAATAAAACCAGTCCTTCATATCACATCATATACAACAAATAATGGCAAATATACTAAAGAGCTAAAAGTAAAAAAAAATAATAAAATAAAAATTTAAATGAGAATAAAATATAAAAAATTTGTAATCTTTTTTTTGTTGTTTACCAGTATAGCTGTGTGTATGTGTGTCTCCAGATTAATGTATGGTACAAATGATTAGGTTATAATATTAATGTGACTTAGGTAAGGTCCCTGTTCTAGCTGTGACCCTCACCCAAGTGTGCTATATACCGTTAAGTTGCACCCATTAGATGAGAGTACGCCAATCCTTTTATTTATTTGTTTTTGAGATGAGTCTCACTCTGCTGCCCCAGGCTTTAGTGCCTTGACCTCAGTCTAGCTTACAGCAACCTCAAACTCCTGGGTTCAAGCAATCCTCCTGCCTCAGCTTCTTTAGTAGCTGGGACTACAGGCACCAGCCACAGACTCATTAATTTTTCTATTTTTGGTAGAGATGGGGTCTTGCTCCTACTCAGGCTGGTCTCCAACTCAAGGTATCCCCCACTCAACCTCCCAGAGTGCTAGGATTAAAGGCAAAAGCCATCATGCCTGGCCAAAAATTTGCAATCTTAAGATTGTAAGGTGGTTTTTAAATCATAAAATTCCAAAATTCAAAATGAAAGAGATTTATTGACCTAATAAAACAAACAAAAAAATGATTATATTTACCATAAATTAGGTTAAAAGACTATACTGGTGAAAAATATTAGAACATAAAATAAATGAAGAATGAACATTCACTCTCCACACAAATCAAAGATTATGAAAAGGCAACTGGCATAATATAAAAAAAATTTTTTCATAATATAAAAATATATATTATAAATATATATATTTTTCATAAGTATATTTTTCACATATATTATAAATATATATTTTTCAATATATATTTTTCAATATATTTTAAATATATATTTATATATTATAAATATATATATTATGAAAAAATATAAAAACAACTTACAAAAGTTGTTTTGTAACAACCCATCAAAAGTTATCTGACCTGACTAATAATCAAGGGAAAACATACTGTTATATTTCACCCATTAGACTAATAAGAATTTTAAAAATTTATCATAACTAGTATAAGCAAGGATGGAAGGAAATAGGCACTGTGAGTAGATAAATTGATAAAGGGAATTTGGGAGTGTTCAATAAAATTTCATACACATATGCCTTCGGCCCAGCTGTTTTATTTCTAAGAATCTGTTTTACAAAAATTTTGTCCACATGCACAAATAAATATATTAGAATCCTCATTATAATATTGGCTAAAACATTTAAAAACAAAACTACATATTAATAAGGGAGCAATAAGCAAATGGTTAAGTAAGCCATTAAAGAATCATATGGAAAATTATGCAACTATTGCCAGAAAGAATGTACAAAAATCTCACACACATACTGTAAGTTGTAAAACAATGTGTTCAGTATGAGACCACGAAAACATTTTGATTACATGTGTGTTATTAGGTAAATGTTTAGAAAAGACTAGAAGGATACACTTCAAAAATTCAGCAGACAATACCTCCAGGAAGGGTAGTGGGAGCAATTAAAAATAGAGACAGCTTTAACATTTTGTTCTATGGGGTTTCTGTCCTTTGAATCTTTTGTTAGGTTGCACCTCTTTCATCAGATTGTGCTATGTGGAATTGCTGCTCATTCTACTATTTTGACCCACCAAAATGTCAATTTCATGATATTCAATTTAAGAGAGGAAGAATTTTTTGTGTAATGATTTTATAATTTAAATAAATAGATTAGAAAAAGGAAAAAGACAAACAAAATGTATACACTGCCTTGGGTGGAGTTAAACAAGCAGCATTAATTACAGCTCTAAGGGTTTATGAGAGGCTGGTCCAAAAAGAGGGCAGCATCCAGTCATTTCTGATCTGAAATGGCCGCCCACCCAGCACGTTGTCCTTTCTGCCATTAGTCTGGGAGTTTTTTAATCTTCTCAGCTTTAGACAGACCACCTCCTGCCTTCCCCACCCTCAGACCCTTGCTATTGAGTGTGACACTGGTCTCATAGCTGTGCATTTCTCTTTGGCCACATCCTGATGATTTTACATGCTAGAAATAACAATTTCACATTTTCCAAGGAACATTGGAAAATGTGATCATCACTATTTCTGCACCTCCATTAGTAATTTTCTAAAATAATGCTGAGTTCTGTGGTATATTACAGTAAAAACGATGACCCAGGAATCCTCCTTTTTTTTTTCTTTTTTTGCTATTACTGAAAACTCCATTAGCAATCTTATTTGAATAGATTGAGCCTTTTCCTGTAACCACTGCAAACAATTTTAAATCAGTCCCTTTTTCCTAATTGACTATACAATTGTTGAAAGCTTTGCTTATTAAAAAAAAAAAAGCCATGCTTTTCATGATCTTTGTACTTATTACTAACAATGTTTTAGTAAAAAAAAAATCTCTTCTAGTCTATTAAAAAATGGAAGGTATAATGATTCACTTTTTAAAATCTCACCAAAGTAAAAATGAATTTTTGTAGCTTAGATAACAGTGTTAGATTGATGGTGACTTCCTGACTTTACTGTACTATGGTTTGTAAGAACAAGTTCTTATTTGTAGGAAATACACACTGAGTTAATAGGAGTAAAGGGTTATTGTATCCACATTTTAGAATTTTACTTTACTCTAAACATAACAGAAAAACATCATACACACATACATATAGAACAAGAGTTACAAAATGAATGATAAAGCAAGTGTGGTAATATGCTAACATCTGGTAAATGTGGGTGAAGTGTCAACAGGAATATTGGCACTGTTTTGCAACTTTAAGTCTGAAATTACTTTAAAATGAATTGTTCTCTAATTTTCCCCCAAAGTGATTCATGGATTCAATAACAACAAATTCTATTGCCCGTAAGAGCCTCTGTGCACAGGTAGCATGCCAGGGCTTCACAAGGACCACTTCTAATTCCAGTTCTCATGAAGTGGAATCATTATCCCCGTGGTACTGGGTGTGTGAGTGCTACTCTCCTGTGCCTATGCTCAGCCCCATCTATTGGTTTAGGGGATATTCTAAGCCCTCACCCCTCTCTTCCTTCCTTTGTTCACTATTAAATTGTTTCTTTTCTCTCCACTCTACTGAACCTCCTCCTCTCAACTGACTCCCCCGGGCCATACCCTTGGTGAAGATGCTCACATATTCTAAAGGTGCTCCTTTAACTCTATCCCACTCTTAGAAGCAGGCTTTGGAAAAGAATAACCGGACATCCCCAACCCACTTCCCATTCACACCAAAGAAGAAAGAGAATTTGTCCATCTCCTACTATGTGATTTATTTTCGCCAATTTGTTTTATAGGCTTCCAGTGAACAGAAAAAAGTTGCATTAAGAAAAAGACAGGGATGATGCCCACAGGAAAGGGGCATACCTGTTTTTTTCCTGGTATGCAAAACACACAATAAGTAAAATAAATCACTGCTTAATATCTATATACAAAGCATTTGGTATTAGCTACTAGATTGTTCAGATCCTGAACAAGAATCTTTGGACCAAAAATATAAATTCAACCATCAGAAACAAAATGAATGCTAAACACAAAGATTCTTTTTTTTTTTTTAGAGACAGAGTCTCACTTTGTCACCCTCGGTAGAGTGCTGTGGCATTACAGCTCACAGCAACCTCCAGCTTTTGGGCTTAGGCTTCTTAAAGTAATAAAATGATGCCAAGCAATGTTCCAGTTTTTTTAGGTCATATAAAATACTGGAAACAAAGTATAAGGAATAAAGGCTGCTTCTAGCTGAATCCAAGACCTAATTTTATTGTCATCAAAGGACAACCAAATATCGTCCCCACTTAAAGAAGGCTTAAAACACAGGACCATATAGGGTTCTGCTTATTCCTTTGGATGCTAAGTATCCCATGGGTCAGGAAGGACACCCGGCGGAACCACATTCTTGAGTTGAATGAGCCGCTCCCAATTGCCACCTCCCTCCAGAAGGGGCTCCTGATTAGTTTCCTCACCATTTCCTGGGCCAAGCCCCCCACCCCCTGCATCTGGACACTTACCACTATGTGAAGGCAACTTGGCATTGCACGAACAGAGGGAACATTCAGCATTGTTGAATGAAAGGACAAATGAATGAATTGTGTCTCTAGTGCCTCGCACATAGATGACATTTTATGAATATTTCTGGAATGAATAAACTCGCAACCCGAAAGACAGACGCAGGGCAGCATTACCAGCCCTTCCCCACTCACTACCCAGCTCACAGGCATACCCCATCCTTGGGAAATACTTGAGGACTCAAAGAAGGGTGAAGACCATAAGTTCATCATGTTTCCCTCCAGGATTGCTTCAGAGCCAAATACCGATAAGAGCAAAAAACTGAGAGGTGTTTGGGGTAGGGGTGGGGAGTGACTGGCTCAGCGCCACGAAATGCAGTTTGTCCTAGCTTTCACTTTCTACCTTGATTCATTCCTCCCTTTTACTATGAGCCAGACAGTACCCTAGTCATTGGAGATAGAGCAACGGCAAGGTCCTTCCATATACGGGGTTTACACGCTCATTCCCTCGGGTGACAAGTGTTACCTGAGAAGCTACGACACACAGACCCTTTACTGAGCATGGGGTGCACATTTCCTCCTCTGTGAAATGTACGTTCAGTGGAGGAAAACCTGAAAATAGCTAAAGAAATAGTAAATAGGCTCGGCCCCCGTAGCTAAGTGGTGAGGGCACTGGCCACATACACCGAGGCTGGCCCGTGTGAACCTGGCCCGGGCCTGCTAAACAACGACAACTGCAACCAAAAAAATAACCGGGCGTTGTGGCGGGTGCCTGTAGTCCCAGCTACTCAGGAACTGAGGCAAGAGAATCTCTTAAGCCCAAGAGTTTGAGGTTGCTGTGAGCGGTGATGCCACAGCACTACACCGAGGGTGACATAGTGAGGCTCTGTCTCAAAATAAGAAAAACAGAAATAGGTAAATAACTTCTATAGCAAATATGAGAAGTTGATCAATCTTGGAGAGGGTGAGAGGAGACTGAAACAGGGAAGGGGGTCAGGGAGTACAGGTGGGGGGTGCAGTTTTAGAAAGTGTGCTCGAGATGGATGGCACTGAGGAGCAAAGCCCTGCAGGAGCTGAGGGGCTTTGAGAACAGCTGGAGAATGAGCATAGCAGGCAACAGAAGCAAATGTAAAGTCTCTGAGCCACAAACACCCCTGGCATGTTCAAGGAACATCATGGAGTTTGGTCTGGCAAAAATAGAGCCAGTGAGGCCACTCCAGAGAAGACTGCCCCCAGCAATACCACTGGCCACCTGGCCCCTGTCCAGAATGCAAGGGTGACCACTGGAGGGTGGCCTGTCCCCAGAGGCGAAGGCCTCCTGGAACAGGGACCCCATCGGAGCCCAAACTGGACTGAGAGTGCCCAGGGCAAATTCTCATGGCTCCAGC
>CAUYRH010051101.1:0-45795 GCA_963574655.1 Perodicticus potto | reverse complement strand
CAACCACAGACCACCTACACTTGTGAGCCAAAAGAAAGTTTGAAGTTATTATTTAGGAAACAGCAAGAAAAATCCTAATATGGTTTTCTTTTGGCATCACTGAATAAGTGCTTCTGACCTGATGCTGTTCTACCTTTGCCTATTACTGATTATACTAATCAGATTTATGTTTTCCAGAAATGTCATCAAGCCACATGCAATAAAGATGGTTCCAGTCCATGAACCTCAGTATCACTCTCTCTCTGGAGAAACCCTAACTGTCCCTATCATCGCCTAATTCAGCAGGAAGCAGTTAGAGCGAGTCTTCGCCCTTTTCCCCTAACAACAGTTAGAGTTTCCACTTGGAGAGGGAGAATTGATGCAGGACATTTGGCGCCCTAGCCAGCTCAGTGGAGCTGGCAGACCTGCTGCCTCCTCCTTGGCGGTGTTGGTGCTTCGGCAGCCAGCTGAAGAACCAGCGGGCTGGATGACAGGCAAGGAGGGGGACTTCCAACCCACACCGGAGGCTCCAATAGCCAAAAAGGCCAGACAACTGCCGAAGAGACACCCGTGCCTTGGTGTCTCCTTCACTTTACACTTAGAACTAAATGTGGAACACCCATTTCCTATGCCTAGGTCAATTTCATGTGAATTTCCTAGGCCTCAATTCCATGAATGGACTGTGTCCATTCATTGATACATTCATTCACTTTGCCCCGGCTGAAGGGACTGTGTTCATTCATTGATACATTCATTCACCTTGCCCCCTGCCGAAGGGACTGTGTTCCTTTGCTTCCTGGCCAAGGAACCCACACACCTATATATACTCCAAGACTAAAAGCCTAAAGGGCGAGATGGGGAAAGACCAGGAGAGAAACGGAGAGAGCTTTTCTCTCCCCACTTGAGTTCTCTCTCTCTACCAGGAACTTTAGTGTTTTCTGTATTCTCTTCTGTAAATAAATTCTGTCTTACCACTGGGAAAAAAAAAAAAAGAAAATGCCATGAAGGCTATGTTAAACAGTTTGATGGAAACATTTCAGATTGTATATGAAACCAGCACATTGTACCCCTTGATTGCACTAATGTACGCAACTGTGATTTAATAAAAAAATATATATATTTGCTTTTTTTAAAGTTCATATCTCTTCTTTTATTTTTTTATTAATATTTTTTTTTATTATTGAATCATAGCTGTGTACATTAGTGCAATCATGGGGGTAAATGGTGTGATATTTGCTTTGTTGCAGTGGTCATGAACCAAACACATGATATCTCCAAGGTAGACCAGTATCTGGAAATATTGCTGTTTCTGAATGGACACCAACAAGGAAATTTAGAGCAATATCCTATATACATGTAGATCTAAACAGTTAGGCTGCCATACTAATACATGAATGGGAGACTATGAGCACAGTCTTCCTGTCCACAAGTACCTGTAAGCAGAACAAATCAGTAAGTTCTGCTAGAGAGAAATGAAGGAGGAGGAGAGCGGAGGTGCAACAAGGGACAGAAGAATTTTTGGATTAGGTGGCTAAAGCGTCGCATTTCCCATATCATGCACATGTATGTCTTTTTTTGTTGTTGCAGTTTTTGGCCAGGGCTCAGGTTGAACCCACCACCTCCAGCATACAGGGCCGGCTCCCTACTCCTTTGAGCCACAGGTGCTACCCAGGTATATGTCATTTTAATTGGTAGGAAAAAAACAGGAAGAAGAATGTTTTTACTCGGTTTTTTCTTGAAGCTATCCATCCTCTAAAACATTAGATTAATTATTCTTTCCCCCATGGCATTCCTGTTTTCCTTTTTCATTTAGCTATTATCTTGTGATTTTCCACTCTTGTGAAATGTTCATGCACCGTACTCTTAAGTTATTCCTGTTCTGCTGTGTCTTATGGATACTAATTTAAATAAATTTTTTCCATCAAAAAAAAAAAAAAGAAATTAGCATTGGCTAATGTGATTGTGGGGGCTAGCAAGTCTGAAATCTCCAGAGCAGGCTAGCAAGCTCGAAATTCCAGCACTCCATTGGAAGCTCCCTGAAGAGATGCCAAGGGAAGCTGTTGGCCACTAGGCACTGTGGTCCTCCACATGCTGTAGAAACTGAGAGCTGGAGCAGCTGGCATTAGCAAGGCCCCAAATGTCAAAGCATCACAATGCAGAAGACAAAAGATATGGTCAATACATGCAGAGGCTTAGCACTAAAGAAACTGACTTCTTAGGATCCCAGCAGCAGAGAAAGAAAACTGTACTCTAAAGGAAGCAAGCAACAGAGGCACATCAAAACTCTTTTCTCCTCTGTTGTTTCGCCAGAGCTCTTTACTGACAATAATTCAGATTGTGCAGGCTGGTAAGAGAAATAGAGTATTTACAAAGCCTACCTCCATTATCACAGAGCGGTTAAAGAAGAGTGGCTTTAGAATTGAGACATAAACATTGATAACTGCTGTAGAGACTCATGGACTGGCTGGACTGAAAGACGCTGATCTAGTTTCTTCCTACTTCCAATCCACATCCCACTTGATGTTGAATTCCTTCAAAAGATCCTATTAGGCACTGCTTCTACAGACATAGGGGCAAAGAAAGAAAACCCTGTACTCTAAGCATACTTCTGTCCAAAGTCTCAATCAATAAAAGGCTTTCCAAAAGAAGCTGACTCCATTATCAGTGATTATTTCAATGACATCTATTTAAGGGTACAATTTGACCACTATGTAGACATTGTCTGAAACAGTCTTTTCTAAGCACTTGGTTCTGGACTAACAGCACAAAATTACCTGAAGTGCCTTAAAAAAATTAATAGGCTTTTTGTTCAGCAATTTTAGGTTTCATAAAAATTGAATGGAGAGAACAGAGAGTTCCTATATACCCCCTGCTACAGTAACCCCCACCCTGTATCCCTATTACCAACATTAGTGTGGTACACAAGTTACAATTGATGAGCGACAATTGACACATGATTATTAACTCAAGTCAATAGTTTACATTATTTGTGTTGTACATTCTATGGGTTTTGACAAATGCATAATGACAATGACATGTATCCAACATTATAATATCACAAAGAATAGGTTTGCTGTCCTGAAAATCCCATCCTCTACCTATACATTCCTCCCTTCCTCCCCCAAACCCCTGGAACCCACTGATTTTTACTGTCTCCATAGTTTGCCTTTTCCAGAATGTCATATAGTTGGATCATATAGTGTGTAGCCTTGTCAGATTGGCTTTTTCCATGGAGCCATTTGCACTTACATTTCCTCTGTCTCTTTTCATGGCTTGATAGCTCATTTGATTTTAGTGCTGAATAATAGAAGCAGTCCTTGAGTCACAAACATCCACCTTGCATACATATCACACTAACTCACCAGTGGAGGCTTTTATAGTAAGTCACTGAGTTACAAACATCTGACTAACAACTCTCATCAATGGAGGCTTTCACGGCAATAGGTAAATGTATCTGTTCCAACATACATACAAATTCAACTTAAGAACAAACCTACAGAACCTATCTTGTTTAAATCTGGGGACCAAATGTATTCTACTATCTGGATGTACCACAGTTTTGTTCACCATTCATATATGAAAAAAAAATTTTTTTTGAGACAGTCTCACTTTGTCAACCTCAGTAGAGTACCCTGCCATTGCTCATAGTAACCTGAAATTCTTGGGCTCAATTAATCCTCTTGCCTCAGCCTCCCAAGTAGCTGAGATTATAGGTACCAACCACAATGCCTAGCTATTTTTAGAGACAAGGTCTTGCTCTTGCTCAGGCTGGTCTCAAACTCCTGAGCTCAAGCAATCCACCTGCTCAGCCTCCCTGAGTGCTGGGATTACAGGCGTGAGCCACCGCGCCCAGCCAAAACATCTTGATTGCTGTGAATATACGGTAACCACATCATAAACATGCAACAAATAAACATTTTGTGTGAAGGTCGTGTGTGGGTTTAAGTTTTCAGTTCATTTGGATAAATGCCAAGGTGTATAATCTCTGGATCATGTGGTAAAACTGTATTTAGCTTTAAAAGAAACTCAACTACCTTCCAAAGTGGCTGTACCATTTTACATTTCTACTGGCAATGAATAGGAGTTCCAGTTGCTTCACATGCTCAGCCGGATTTGATGATGTCAGTACTTCAGATTACCCATCCAAATAGGTGTGTAGTGGTATTTTCTTGTTTTGATCTGCATTTCCCTGATGACATATGATGTGGAGCATGTTGTCATGTACTTACTTACCATCTGTGTATCTTTGATGATGTATCTATTCAAGTCTTTTGCCTATTTTTTAACTGAGTTGTTTGTTTTTATATTGTTGAGTTTTAATAGTTCTTTAGATATTTTGGATAACAGACCTTCATCAGATATGTGTTTGACTGAGATTTTCTCTCAATTTGTGGCTTGTCTTGTTATTCTCTTTACAATGTGTTTCACAGAAATTTTAAGTTTTAATGTAGTCCATCTTGTTGATTTTTTTTTTCATGGATTGTGCTTTGGTGTTATAACTAAAAAGTGATTGCCAGCTGGGCGTGGTGACTCATACCCATAATCAAAGTACTCTGGGAGGCCTAGGCAGGATGATTGCTTGAGGCCAAGAGTTTGAGACCAGCCTGAGTAAGACTGACACCTCATCCCTATAAAAAATAGAAAAAATATCTGGGCGTTGTGGTGGGCACCTGTAGTTCTAGCTACTTGTGAAGCTGAGGCAGGAGGATCACTTGAATCCATAAATTTGAGGTTGCTGTGAGCTATGATGATGCCAAATGCATCCTAGTCTGTGCAATAGAGTGACACTATTTCTACAAACAAACAAACTCATTGCCAAATCTAGGTCACTTAGACTTCATTTATTTAAACACAATTTGCATAGTAATTTTATAACCTGTGTCTAGCAATGTTTTAGTAAAGTTTTAATTATCAGCTCTCTGAAGAGAGAGAGAAAAACAAAACCCAACTACAGCCTTGCTGATTTCTGTGCTGATTTCAGGGTACCACCCTGGCCTATTTGAGGAACCAACGTGACATCACTGACTGCAGAATTGGGAAGACATGCTCACCATTGTTTCTCATAAGCCTGTATGAACCACTAATGTCTGATCACTCAGATACTATAATCTGAAATTTCACAAGTCTTTTTCTGCTCTTTTGTTTCTATTGGTTTTCTCTGAAGGCTTCCTGTCATTGCTATTTTTTACTGTGAGATGTTCATTTTCTTTGGAAAATTATTTGTTAGAATTCTCAGAGGCCTGGGATAAAGTTATGTTCCTTTAGAGAACATTTGCTTCTGCCATGCACCTGAGGACACCACAAGACTGGTGCCTGAGGGTTTTTTAACCAGTGAGGTGAAGTGAATTTGGACTATACATCACAGAGCCTGCTGGCAAGTGCCACTTCTGAGGAATGTTTTAATCTTTTTCCCTGTCCTTTGCTCTGGGCCAAAGCAAATTTCCTTACAGTCCTCTGCTACTGGGGATGTGTTGGCAGGTATGTAAGAACATTGAGGTAATCAGATTCTCTGTCTCCCTTGTATTCATTCCCAGTGGCTGCGGTAACAAATCACCAAGAATGTATCTGCTTAAACAGCATATGCTTATTATCTTACAGTCCTGAGGGGTGGAAGTCTGACATGTGTCTCACTGGGCTCAATTCAAGGGGTCAGCAGGGCGGTGTTCTTTTTGGAGGCCCTAGAGGAGAGTCTATTTCCTTGCTGTTTTCAAGTCCTGGGCCGATGCATCCCTTAGCTCATGGCTCCTTCCTCTGTCTTCAAAGTCAGCCATGGAACATCCAGTGTTTGTCACATGGCATGGCTCTGATACTGTTCTTCTGCCTCCCATTTCCACTTTTAAGGATGCTTGTAATTATATTGGCCCCACATCAATAATCCAGGATGACTTCCTCATACCTGCGATCTTAATTCCCCTTGGCTATGTGGCCTCACATTTTCACAGGTTCTGGGGATTAGGATGTGGACATCTTGCAGGAGCCACTATTCCTTCCATGAGTGTTTCTTCATCTGCACCCACTCTCCTCTTGTCTAGCCACTGAGGAAGGGAAGTCCTCTCTGTTGTTCCCAGCAAACCCATCCCTGCCTGGATGCTTTGGCTCATCTATATATGGGGGCCTTGTCTGGTCAGGTAACAGCTCTCTTTCCTGTGTGTAATCTTCCACTGTGCACCAGCTTCTTCCTCCCATCATAGAATAACACATATGGCCCTTCCTTTCTAAATTCCATACTCCTGGTCTTACTTCTCAAGTAGTTATTATGCCATCTTTCTCCTTTCTTTATAGTCAACCCTCTGGAAAGAGCAGCTTGCACTTGTATACCCTTCATTCACTCATTCATGCATTCAAATAAATATATAATATACTGTGCACCTATCATGTACCAGGTGCACCTTGACCACTATAGCCAAGAACTAAACAGAAAGGGTCCCTACCCTCACACAGACTATAGAGTAATGAGGAAGAAAGACATTGAACATAGAATTTCAAGTATGGCAAGTGCAAAGATAGGGGAAGTCTGAGGTGCTGGGGCAGCAGAGACCAGAGGCCCTATGTATTGAGGGGGGCCCTTGGGGAAGACTTCCATTATTGAGTGACATTTAAGCAAATACCAACTTTTTGTGACTTCCCACACACTGCATGCACCCCGTTGACGGTACTACATGGTTTTGCTCATGTTGTTCCTTTCTGTGGTCATGGTTTCTTTGCTTCTCTTTATTGTTTCCCATCCATACATCCCTAAATAGGAATTTAGTTTGTTTTTTAACTTAGAAGAATGGAATAGTATTGTATACAGTATAGTGCCCCCTTATTGGAAATTTTGCTTTCCATGGTTTCAGGTACCTGTAATAAATGACTATGGTCTGAAAATATCAGTTTTGAGAGAGAGAAAGAAAGAGAACATAATTTTTATTACAGTATATTCTGATAATTGTTCTATTTTATTATCAGTTATTGTGTTAATCTCAGTGTCTGATTTATCAATTAAACTTTATCATAGGTATGCATGCATAGGCAAAAGCAGTAGACATAGGATTGCAAACTATCTGTGGTTTTAGGCATCCACTTGGAGTCTTGGAATGTATTCCTGGAGGATAAAGGGAAATTACCATGTATTCTTTTATTTTTTTGCAGGTTTTGGTCAGGGCTGGGTTTGGCCCCACCACCTCTGGTATATGGGGCCGGCACCCTACTCCTTAGAGCCACAGGTGCCGCCCAATTAACATGTATTGTTTTGTACCTGTTTGCTTTTAATCAACATGCTTATGAGATTCACCCGTGCCGTGTCTAGCTGTAGTTTCATTATTCATCTTGGGTGAACATATTCTAGTCTATGCTACAATTTATCTGTTCTGCTTTGGTTTAACATTGGAGTTGTTTCCAGTCTGTTGTCATTGTTTTGGCTATTAAAAAATGTTGTGAATATTGTTGCACATGTCCTTCGGTGCACAGAATTTGTTATTTCTGAAGGCTATCTCTATACCAAAGAGTAAAATTGCTAGGTCATAGGGTAGGTATCACTTCAGTTTTACCAGATAATGCCAACTGTTCATCAAAGCAGTGTCTGAGAATTCCTATTGGCCCACAACCTTGTAAATACTCCGAATTGCCAGACTTTTAAAAGATTTGCAATACATGGGTGTGGGGTAGTATCTCATTGGAGTTTGATTGTATATTTCCCTGATGACAGATGTGACTGAGATCCTACTTTTTTTCTTTTTATAGAATTTTTTAAAACTTTACTGTATATATTTAAGGTGCACAGGATGATGTTATGATGTACATTTAGTGAAATTGTTTCTGTAGCCAAGCAAATTGACAGATCCATCATCTTACATAATTACCCATTTTTGTGTGTGTGTGCAAAGAACACCCAATCTACTCTTTAAACAAAACTCCTGTATACAACATTGTTAACAATAGCCTTCATGTTGTTTATTATATTTCTACATTTCTCTGTCTTACAAATCTGCTACTTTGTTTCCTTTGACATACATTGCTCCATTGCCTTTCCTCCACCATTGTTTTTCTTTTCTGTTTTTTTTGAGACAGAGTCTCACTATGTTGCCCTGGACAGAGTGCCTTGGCCTTACAGCACACAGCAACCTCAAACTCCTGGGCTTAAATATTTCTCTTGCCTCAGCCTCCCGAATAGCTGGGGCTACAGGCACCCGCCAAAACGCCCGGCTGTTTTTTTGTTGCTGTTTGGCCAGGGCTGGGTTTGAACCTTCCATCCTCAGTATGTGGGGCTGGTGCCCTACTCACTGACAGAGTTTCACTCTGTTGCCTAGCACCATCTTCATTCACTGCAACCTGAAACTCCGGGGTTCAAGCTATCCTCCCGCTTCAGCCTCTCCAGTAGCTGGCACTACAGGCAGTCACCCCCATGCCCAGCTATTTTTTTTCCTATTTTGTGGAGACATGTTTTTGCTCTTGTTCATGCTGGTCTTGAACTCCTGAGCTCAAGTCATCCTCCTGCCTTGGCCTCCCAGACTGCTAGGATTATAGGCAGCAGTTGTGAGTCACCATACCTGACCTCCACCACTATTTTGTTCATTCTGTGTATTCGAGTCTTTTTTTAGATTTCATGTGTAAGTGAGATCATGAAGTGTTTTTCTGTGTCTGGCTGATTTCAGTTAGCAAAATGTTCTTTAGTTTCGTCTATGTTGTAGAAAATGGCAAGATTTCTTCTTTTTTGAAGCTAAATAATGTTCCCTTGTGTGTGTGTATTCATGTTACATAGTTCCTTTATCCATTTGTCCATCCATGGACACTTTGGCTGTGTCCATATATTGGCTATTATGAAATACACTGCAATGAACATGGGGGTGCACCTTTCCTTATTAGGTGGTGACTTCATTTTCTTTGGATATGGATCCAGAAGGGGGATTGCTGGGTCATATGGTAGCTCTACTTTTTTGTTTTCTTTAGAAAAGTCCACATTGTTTTCTATACTGGTATCAGTTGCAAGGTAATATCTTACTGACTGATTTGAATTTCCCTGAGGATTATCGATGTTGAACACCTTTTCATTTACCCCTTGGCCATTGATATGTCTTCTTAGGAGAAATATGTATTCAGGTCTTATGCCCACTTTTTCAGTTGGGTTGTTTTTCTGCTATTGAGTTGTGTCAGTTTTTTATATCTTTTGGATCTTAACCCCTTATTGGATGTACGGTTTGAAATGTTTTCTCTCAACCCATAGGTTGCCTTTTCCTTTTCTTGATTAGTTTCCTTTTCTGTGCATAAGGTTTTTAGTTTGTTGTAGTTTTCATTCATTTATTTTTGCTTTTGTAGCCTGAGCTTTTGGTGTGATATACAAAAAAATCATTGCCAAGGACAACATCAAGGAGTTTCCCCCTATATTTTCTTGTAGTTTTATAGTTCCAAACTACATATCTGATAAGGGATTAAGATCTAAAATGTATAAAGAACTGACACAACTCAATAGCAGAAAAACAACCCAATTGAAAAAGTGGGCAAAAGACCTGAGTAGATATTTCTCCTAATAAGACACACAAACAGCCTTTTATCCATTTTAAGTCGTGTTTTGTATGTCACGTAGGGATTCAATTTCATTCTTTTGCATCTAGAAATCCAGTTTTCCCAACACTGTGTATTGAGGAAACTTTCCTTTCCCTATTGTGTCCTCTTGGTACTCTTGTTGAAAATTAGTTGACTGAGTTTATTTCCGGGTTTTCTATTCTGTTCCATTGATCTACGTGTCTGTCTTTGTGCCAGGACCATGGTGTTGTGACTACTATAGCTTTATCATTTTAAATCAGAAATTGGTTCTTTCTCAGAATTGCTTTGGCTATTCTGGGTCTTTCATGGTTATATACATATTTTAGATTTTTTTTATTTTTAAAGAATGTCATTGGAATTTTATGAATTTTTATAAAGGTTGCTTTGAATTCGTGAATTGCTTTGGGTAGTATGAGCATTTTTAGCAATATTATTTCTTCCAATCCATTTCTTCGTGTTTTCTTCGATTTCTTTCACTAGAGTTCTATAGTTTTCACTGTACATATCTTTCATTTCCTTTGCTAACTTTATTCCTAAGTATTTTATTCTTTTCGATGCTATTAAAAAGAGAATCATTTTCTTGATTTCTTTTCTGGATAGGTTATATTCAGAAATGTAAGTGATTTTTGTATGTTGACTTTGTATCCTGCAACTTTACTGAATTCATTTCTTAGCTCTAATAGTCTTTTTGTAAAGTCTTAAATGTTTCCTACATATAGGATAATGTCATCTCCAAATAATTTTACTTCTTCTCTTCTGATCAATATGTCTTTTATTTATTTTTCCTGTCTGATTGATCTTGCTGATACTTCTAGTACTATGTTGACTACAGGTGGCAAGAGTAGGTATCCTTCTTTTGCATCATATCTTAGAGGAAAAGCTTTCTGTTTTTTCCCATTGATTATGATGTTACCTGTGGGTTTTTCATAAATGGCCCTTACTAAGTAGAGGAAATTTTCTTCTCTACTTAGATGGTTGAGAGTTTTCACCAAGAAATAATGTTGAGTTGGGCATGGTGGCTCACAAGTGTAATCCCAGCACTTTAGGAGGGCAGGAGTTTAAGACTGGCCTTGAGTAAGATAGCTAGACCTGTCTCTGCAAAAATTAAGAAAAACTATCCAGACATGGTGTCATGCACCTGTAGTTCCAGCTACTTGGGAGACTGAGGCAAGAGGATTGCTTGAGTCCAGGAGTTGGAGTATGCGGTGAGCTATGATTGTGCCATTGCACTGAGTGACAGAATGACAACTTGTCTCAAAAAAAAAAAAAAAAAGAAAGAAAGAAAGAAAAAATAGAACTTTGCAAATGCTCTTTCTGCATAGGGGTGATTGTATGGTTTTTATTTTCCATTCTGTTATTGTGATATATCACATTGATTTGCATACGTTAAACTAGACTTGCATGCCTACTTAACTTCCAAGACTTAGTTTTGATGATATTGCCAAAAAGTTCCCCTGATCCTTTGAGAGGGCTCAGAAGCCCTCCATTTTTCTCTATCACAGCAGGAAGCATCCTACATGGAAATTACTGGTTAACTGGACTATCTTCTCACTAGGGCAGCTGCTCGGGGCTACTGCTGTTCTTATTTGTGCTTCCCTAACAGTTGGTACAGGTTTGGGTCAGAGTGACAGTATTTGTTGAAGTGATTTTGAAAGGGAAAAAAATCACTTTTAGATCTGGACCTTAGTCTCATTTATAAAATGACTGGAAAATAATTATCATTCTATAAGCTTGTGGGGAGACTACATAGCACCGTGTTTGGCCTCCAACGAACAGTTCCCCGTCTTCCAGGAATTTAGAGACCAAGGGAGTTGAAGTACATGGTCTGGCTTTGAGTAGAAGAATAAAAATAGGGAATAAAATTGAAGGCAAAAACTCTAAGTCTAAATTTTATCTGAGATGTAACAAATGAATTGGTCACTTAACTAACTGTACAGCTTGCAGTGGGAGAACCTATTAGTGTGTGACTTCCCACCTTGTAGACTTCGCTACCATGCAAAGCTAAAGGAACTGGGAGTGGGAGGCAGAATAATGCCCTCTGCCATAGATATCCACAGTCCAATCCCCAGAACCTGCGAATACATTACAAGCAAAGGGGAAATAAGGTAGCAGATGGAAGAAAGGATGCTAATTAGCTGACCCCGAGGTGAGTAGATTATCCTGGGTTAAGATGAGCCCAGTGCAATCACAGGAATCTTTTAATGTCAAAGAGGGAGGCAAAAGGAGAGTCAGAGATTTGAAGATGTTATGTTGCTTGGCTTTAGAGATGGAGGAAGGGGTCACAGATGAAGGAATGCAGGTGGCCACTAAAAGCTGGAAAAAGCCAGGAAAAGAATTCTCTTCTAGAGCTTCCAGAAGGGAAGCGGCCTTGCCAATACCTCCAGTGAGACCCACTTCAAACTTTTGACCCCAAGAACATTAGGATATCAAGTATGTTGTAAGATAGTAATTCACAACTAAGTTGGTGATTTCTTATAGCAGAAAGAGGAAACTTATAAATAAGGCAAATGCCATCTTGTGCCATAAAGACAGTATGTGCACAAGTGATTAAAATGCAGTTTTGAGAACATCAAAACTTAACTTTCTACCCATTGACCAACTTCTCACAGTCTCCCCTTCCCATCTCTCCTCCCCTATCTCCGGTAACTGTTCAACTCTGTACTTGTATGAAATCAACATTTTAAAATCTGAGGAAGATCATGGGATGTTTGTCTTTCTGTGCCTGGCTTATATACATGTATTGAATTATCACCTTGTGTCCCATAAATATGTACAACTACATCAACTATAAATTTAAAAAAAATTAAACAATGAATATTTCCATCTCACTTTTCAAAAGCTATGCATTTCTGAGAATGGCTGTGTTTGAGTTGTAAGGAAACTTCGAGAACATGAAGCCCTTCATTGAGCAGATGGAGACCAAGGCCTCCTCTGGACCTGCAGCATGTCTGGATCTGGGAGGATGTCACCTAACACCTTCTGGCTAGAAAACAGGAACATGAGTCAGTGCCAAGCCCAGATGGAACCAGGGTTTCCACATATCCTATCCAGAGTTTTGATACAGGTTTGTGATACAGAGCGGGTGAAGTGAGGTGAACAACTTTTTAAATAATTTACATGGAAGTCAGTGAGAAACAATTTCAGAACCACTGTAAGTGAATGAGCATGTATTCAAAAGCTACTAGAGAAATGATCTGCAAAGCCTTAATGGCTGTGTCTTAGTGTTGAGCTATTCTATGTTGGGGATATAAATTATTGAAAATAAGGAATCATCCATATTTGAATCTAAGCCTCATAGGAAGTGAGGATACTTTGTTTTGCAAATATGTTTAATACAAAAGACCTTGCTAACAATTCGTTAACTAAGGTATAAATCTACCAATAAATGTTGCCATGCCAGACTATTTCAAATATAGGTATTCAGCTTCATGCTTTTAGTGATCCCGTGAATCTACAAAAAGTGTGGATGATGTCTACTTCAGCCATAGAACACATTTCACAGATGTGTCAACAGTACTCATTCTTGATTGTGGGTTGCACACTGCTTGCATTCCTTACTTCTTTCAGGTGTTCCCTGCTTTTGCTTTCATGGCCATCAATGGCTATGACCTCCAACAGTCACAGGTGTGATGTGTCCACTCTGTAATAAATTCCCATTTCTCTTTATCTAGTCCTGCTTTTGCCTAATGTCTCCAAATGCCACAACAATTGTGTGACCCTACAAACCTGCCTTATATGGAAAGGACTGCAAGTGATGAAACACTAGTCAGCTTATTTTGAAACTTCTGAATATCATTCCTTTCAATAAAGCAAAAGGATAAGCTTTGCTGCATTATCCAAGACGGATCAGGGAGTGCTATGACTATATTTAGAAAAAAAGCCTGTTCTATCACCATAATTATGGTGCCAAATTGTTTGATGGGTTGTTCCAGGGGCATAGGTTATTCTATTTCATTCCAAAAGACAGAACTAATGTCATTCAGTGTGACTCAAGGAGAGACTTCAGCTTACTATCAGTATGAATTTGTTTTGATGTTGTGGGACTTGGGACATGTCAGTGAAAACCTGCACCAAAGATATTGTCCTAGTTGAAAATAGGGATAATAGAATACCACCTGTGAGGTTGTAGTGAGGATTAAATGCCGCAATGTCTGAGGAAGAACTTCTCAAAGCATTTCAAAGACTCATGGTTTAAAAAGATACGTTTACTCTTTTAAGAGTCCTATCTTGAGAAAATGGTCAATTTTAGCTTACTGCCCTCTATTTAGCGTTCCCAGGATGCAGATATATAAACAACAAAATTTCCAACTGTTTACAGTATATGAAGAATAGCATCATCCTATCTTAAAAATATTTAAAAAATTCTTACCTAATGAGATAGCAAGTATGGCTTACTTTAATCAATATCTTACCTTCTCTTACTATCAACTGCCATGTTCTCCATTCAGAGCCTAAAGTTTTACATCTGTTCACTCCAGTACTTTTTGCAAAAGCTATCCTTATAGATATTTATGACTCTTATAATCTCCACTGTTTATGCACTGAAATGTCCAATATCGTTGGAATTTTGAGAGACACCTACAAGGTTGCCAGTAAGATAAAAAGGATGTGAAGTGGACCCAGGGAAAGAAGATAGGATGAGTGCCATGCACATTTCCAACACATACACAGTTAGATGCCTGAAAATAATACTAGGTTTTAGTTAATATATTTATTACAGCAGTCTTTAGTCATTATTGCCATGAAAAAGTTTTCATGAAATTTCACAAAATCCTTTAAGCCATTAGTATTAGCTTCTTTTTTTTTACGGAGTGACACTTGGTTAATTTAGGAAATATTTACAGCATTTACAAAAAGCAAGAGAATGTCTAATAAAATTTCTTATACTTACAAAATTCATACATTATACTATTGTATTTGAGATGTCTTATTTGGTAGATCAATTAAGCTATGACATAAAATAATTTACAAAGATATATTTAATCTCTTAATTCATTGAAAACAAAACCATATTAGCTATAAATAATCCTTTACAAATCATTGTAAAACACATTAATTGTTTTAACTCTGGCTTTAGCTTTTACAAATACACTCACTAAATGAATTAGTTCGGATAGCAAATAGAACTGTGCAGTTAAAATTTTGCTTTATACTACAAAACAAAACAACCTGAAAAAGCATACTGCCCGGTACTTCAAGTAAAAATCTGCAGAACCAGTTTTTATGCACGCTTAGGGGTAGGGAGGAGAACCCAACACCATTTACATTGAAATTCATAAGCAATACTTTCAAGAATACTCTCAGCAAATGTACACCTGGGGTATTTATTTCAAAGAATGATACTCTAGGAATAGCTCACGCATCCAAGATGCATAACTACATTTTGGCAGATAGGCTGGATTGACTAGAGCAATGTTTGCGAAAACATTCACCTAAGCAGCAAAATGCATCTGGCATCCTTGAACAGTGCCACCCCCTGAAAGTGACTCAGAATTTTAGGCAAGCTCATGAAAAAATTTAGAAAATAGAACTGGCAGTTAACAAATAAATCAAATCATATTTAGCTGGGCCCCATTAATTAGATTTTTAATATAAAAATAAGCTTCTCTTGCAAATTAGGGGAAAACATTTTATATTTCCAACGAATGATAAACTCATCCCCACAGCTATTTCTACTTAAGTCACCACTTACGATGGTATCTGACTTGGTAATTATTTTAACACCTTGCTTTTGGGTAACACCTAGGAAGCAGAGCTCAATTTGGTTTTGGCAGGAACTCATCGTTCACATTTGGACTCATTTTACATCATCCAAAGCAACCACCAAGCAGCTCAGGGACCATCCATCTCCCAAACATATTTTCCCTTTCCAATGTACAGTAATGTTTCAATTAAGCCCACAAAATACATATCGTATACATAGTTCTCTAGGGGTAAATTAAATTTAAATTTTATCTTTCAAAGCTGCTTTTTCAAGGGTGCCAGGATTTCCCAAAACCTCCTCCTGGCTCCTTTCTCCCGATTGCCGTGTGGACACTGTACTCTTCTTGTAATACAGATTCTAGAAGGCACATATTCAAGAGTTTTAGATTATATTAGTTCAAGTTCTACACGGAGGCAAATATTTTAATCTACTTTGTACAGATGCTCAAAATAAAAGTCAACTATTTCTTTTATTCAGAGGAAGAAAGTTGCCAGGGCTCCCCTCAGAAGTGAGTTTGCACATGGGACACCATTTGGGAAGAACTAGAGGGTGAAGTTGGGGGGTCAGGAAGCTTGGCGGAGTTGGCAAGCTGCAATTCCTCCAGCCGCTTTATGTATTCATCACGCAAGGCCAAGAGCTCCATGTAGCGCTGCTCCACGGGATTCGGCTGCTGGAGAGAACCATGGACACGGGTTATACTCTACACCACAGACCTCATCTGCCCCATACATCTGCAGTAACTGCTACTTTCTGAATAAAGCCTTTCATCAAGGTTTAACATAATACATCCGTTCCTTAACCAGCATGTCAATGACGCATACAGAAAAGTACCCACAGTACTAAATCACCAACAAGAACTAACGAATGTCCACATTTCTTGGTACATGTCACCATCTTTTAAAAGTTTAATCCATCTAGGAACAGTTCCAGCCTCCTGAGCTGCCTGTCTCCAGGCCCAGCATCCTTCCTCCTTTACTCTGGACTTTTCTCAAGTTGGCATGTCGTCTTCCTTACTGTACAGATTCGTGACACTTTTCCTATATGTGTGTGTGCAGAAACAAAAAACATCATTACTTTATATTTTGTCAAAGTTTACATCACTGGTACCATTCTGTACTTATCAATCAATGCCCAGTGCTATCTATGTGTTTGAATTTGATCCTTGTTGAGTCTCACCGAAGGGATATACCATAGGATGCCCATCCAGTCCGACACTGATGACTGTGACTTTCAGGGCTCCTCAGTAGTAGATGCAACGCTGTACCAAGTATCCTCGTTCACGTTCCCTTGTGCACATATGTGTGTGAAGCTCTAAGGAATTTTCCAAGGGGTAGAATCACTGAGACATACAGAATGGTCTCTTCAGCTTCACTAGATACTGCCAAGTTGCTCTGGGAGATGGTGATGACACCTTACTCTGTGTCCGCATCAGCATTTAGGAGCGTAAGATTATGATTTTTTTTTCCAATTTGAGGACATATCGTGGTACGTTATGGTAATTTTCAGTTTGCATTGGCCAGCTGGAACATGGTTCCATGTGATTATTGTCCATCTTAACACAAGGCTGAGAGCAGCAGTTCTGCTACCTTCCGGCCTGGGTGTGAATCCTGGGTTTGCCTCTTACCAGCTGCATAACTGCGAGTGTGCCTCCATCTCCCGAAGTGGAAAATGGGAATAACAACAGCACGCACTTCACAGCGTCACTGTGAGCATGGAGTTATACATTGTGTTTTGCTACCATGCTCATTTCTTTGATGAGCAAATAGTCACTGATATTAATAAAAATGCAAAAGTCAGGCTGGAGCATAATGTGATTCTCCCCAGCCTGTTCATTTTCCACCTTTGTACTGAGATATTAATCACAGTGCACCAATCTCAGTGTCTCGCTCAATGCATCTGTACATATGTACACACTTACGTCCTCACCACCCAGGTCCACACACACAACAGAACGGGCCTACAAAAAAGTTTATGTTTTGAAGTGATCAGGGTATATGAAGACCTTAAGAGAAAAACAGAAAAATGTCTACAGAAGTGCCTTCCTTTACCGCACACAGTGGCTTCTAGGACTGTCCTGTTTCCTACTGAGTTAAGCAATTTGTCGACATTGTGGGCACCAACAAGGAAGCTGTGAAGACAATACAGTGTTGAAGGAGATGGGATCTGACTCTTGACGTTAAGGAGAATGTTATCATTGGAATCAGACACCCTCTAGGATGTGCAACCCAGCAGAGGGAGCATAAGATTTCTGCAGCTGTAGGAACGAGCTAACATGAATTGGGGGGCTTCAAACAATAGAAATTCATTTCCTCCTGTTTTTATAGATCAGAAGTCCCAAATCAATGTGTCAGCAGAGCCATGCACACTCTGAAGGCTCCAGGGGAGGAGGTTTCTTGCTTCTTCCAGCTTCTGAGGGCTTCCTTGGTTTGTGGCAGAACATCAGAACATCACTTCTGAACTCTGCCTCTGTCTTCACATAGGGTTTCCCCTCTGAGCCTGGGTCTCAAGTCTTCTCCTCCTCTCTCTTATGAGGACATCTGTCACTGGATTTAGTGCCCAATGTGCCCATATTTATTTATCTGTCATTGGATTTAGTGCCCACCTGCCTGAAATCTGGGATGAGCTCATCTTGAGATCCTAAACGCCTTTTTTCTTTAAAAAAGGTCATGTTCACAGGTTCCAGGTGGAAATGTCTTTTAATTTGGGAGGGGGGGAGCATGGGAAGTGGGAATTCTACCCATTAGAGCCTTCCAAGGAGTCAATCAGCTAAAAGCCAGGTCCAACTGCAGCAGAGGTGTAACCATGCCTGTGTTTCTACTGGCATTGCTGCTTTCATTAGCACTGGGATTACAAAGGTCCCTACATTTGCAGGTCTCCTAATCCTATTCTTCCCATAAACATTGCTACTTTTAGCGTATGACTTGACACTATGAAGCTTTTCAGGAATGCTTGGTAGAACACTTAACATCCAGTAAGCGCTGTGCACTGTTTGTTAACATCCTTGGCCTATTTTTCTCTTTATAAATTGGACCGAGGGCCAGATACTGTTCTAGGCGCTGAAGACCCCTCATTGAACAAAGGAGGCCCAAATTCAGATTTTCATGGCCTTTATCCCCCAGCAGGGGGAGACAGACAAAGAACAAACAATCATCTTGTGAGTTCTACAGAATGTTCTAAGGTGCTCAATACTATGGAAGGGAACAGCAAGGTAAGAGGGTTACACTCTAAACTATTTGGTCAGGGTAAGCCACACTTAAAAGGTGACTTCTGAGGAAAGTCTTGAGGGAGACGGAGGGTGCCGAGTGGGTAGTGGAGTGTCTGAGGAAGATCAGAGAGGCCTGCGTGTGCAAAGCAAAATGTGTGAGAGAGTTGGTGAGGAGGCCTGGAGGTTAGAGAGGTAAGGGGTAGCGGTCACATGAGGCTTCAGAGGCCATTGTAAGCACTTGAGCCTTGACTCAGGGTGGGGTAAGCAGCTACCTGGCTAGTTCTGAGTAATAGAGTGGCAACATCTGCTTTACAAGGATGGCTTTGGACTAGAAAGAAGCAAGGGAGTAGCATTGAGGACTCCAGCTAGAAAGCTCCTGTCCTCCAAAGGAGAGGGCAGGCAGCCCACCTTGGGATGGGGATGGGACTTGCAGACAAGTGTTTGGACTTTGTATGTTTTGGAGACAGAGCCCAACAAGCTCTCCCACAGGCTGGATGTGGGATGTGTGAGAGAAAGGGGTCAAGGACTCCAAGGCTTTCGGCCAAAGCAACTGAGATGGGGTTGCCACGAACTGAAATGGGGAAGCCGGCAAGAGATGGTGGTTTTGGAGGGAACATCAGGAGTTATGTTGGGACATGTAAAGTTTTATCTGCAGTCCTAGCATCACTCATCGAACACTCTGCTCTTTTCCCAGTGGGTTACAGTGCTGCTTTTTCACTATTGTACACCTCCATGTCTGCGTGGGTTCGTCTCTAGGCTCTATTCTGGTCAAATATGTCTTAGTATACACCAGGGCCAGTTTTTCCTCGGTATTGTCCAAAATTGTTCTGGCTATCTTTAAAGCCTCCCTTTCACATGAAAAGGATCTAGAATTTAGAATCAGTTTAAATATTAGAATTGGCATGTGCAACTAGACAGGAAAAAGAATCATGGGTAACAATCATTTTTGCCAATGGGATGACTGTGCAATTAGAAAACCTGAGAGTAAACAGAAAAAATATTAAGAATAAAAAGATCATTTAGTTAAGAAAGGGTATAAATGTGTAGAAGTCATTGGCCTACTGATAGACACATGACTCAGAGGATATAATAGAAGAGTCCACTTCTGAGAGAGTACAAAGACAACATAATAAGAAATGAAACAAAGTCAAGTGGCTGTAAATGTTATACCTTAACTTTTCACTTGGGAAATCAATTCTAAAGTAAAGTATGTACCAGCTTAGCAAGGCATGGAAGACAGGCAATCAGCTAGTTATTGAAGTATTTTAGGCTTCAAACAATTTTCATATTCATATCCCTACTAACTCTTCTATTGGAAAAGACTCAAATATCACACAGGTCAGCCTGTTAGCATCTGTCTTTATTCGCATCCTTTAATTCCCACTGTGCAAGATTTCAATACATCCAATGTGGTTCCTGAAGTGCAGTGTGAGGCTCAGGTTTATCATGTGATTAGTTTATACCTATGCTTTTGGCATGAGTAATTTCCTCATACTGAAGTACCAAATCTGTTTACTGACAGCTCACAAATGTTCAGCACTGGTTTTTCTATAAACTCTGAGCTTTTAAGTCATAGCAAGGGTTGGTGGTTCTTGTTTTTTAAAGGACAATAATCCTGCCTTCTTGGAGGCTAACAGCTCATTCTGAGGAGGAACTTGTTTTGTGCCTTTCAACATTACTAGTCTAGTACTATGTTGCCAATACTGCAGGTGCCCAGTTGTTGTTGATATTCTAGGTCAAACTGAATAATAATTTAACTTTTAAGTGGCTAAGCATACTTTTAAAAAGTCCTATGTGATTTGATTTTAATCTATTTATATATGAAATAATGTTCCACATAAGCAGATCTTCAAGAAAATCTAATGTATTTACTAATTAATACCTTTATTACAAATTTATTCCTGTGCATTACAGTCATTGGTTTATGTTCCTGGCTGCTCTTGCCAACCTGGGAGCCCCCTGTGGGCAGACACTGCCTTTTCTTAACCTCTGTATCCCCCAGTGCCTGACACATGAGAACACTCAGTATTTGATAGACAAAAATACCAAGTGCCCAGGGACATAAAGATGTATGTAGAACGGTTCATATTCAGATAATCTACATAGAAAGAACAAGTCATTTTCTTTATTGAGTCAAAACTATTGTCTCAAAGTAAACACCTCTATCATAGTATGAGCAGTCCTATCTGGCCCAACTCCACTGTGCTAAGTTCTATGAGAATAATAGTTCTACTGATATGCCCCAAACTTGATCTGTCACACAATTATGTTTATTCCCTGTATATATTCATAAATGACTTGCTCTAGAGCAGCAGTTCTCAACCTCTGGGTCGTGACCCACAGGAACTATATTTTAGGGCCGTGGCATTAGGAAGGTTGAGAACCACTGCTCTAGAGTCTTCAAATGTCAAGAACTTCTCCAAGTACAGATGGGTGAGAAGAGGTTACAGGAGCTATACAGAAACTGTCCATGTTTTTTTTTTTAAAGCCACAAAAATAAAGAAAGGGCTTATTTTATAGGGCAAGCACAGTGCTTATTTACAAAATATATATTTTTTTAATTCAAAAAGAGCCATGTCCTCTGTAGAAGTGGTTAGACCCCTGGAAGGATTCCCGTTTTCTCTTTACTTGCTGTCCCAAACACCAGGACTACTGCTAAATCAATTCCCTCAATGTGCTTCTCAAATCTCAGACTAAACAAGTAAATATTCCTAATCCCTAGAATCTGTCCCCTTCCAAAAGAATACACATTTCAACTGTTAACAAATTGCAAAAGCCTTTCATGTAAGTGGCAGAGACCTTGAAATGAAGGTGTCAGCTTGAAACAGACATTTCCCCAAGGAGAAGAGCACATACAGCCTCGCACACGGCCAACTGCCCGGGAGGAAGGAACAATCTGAGAGACAGATCATAGTCATGGTGCCCTGTTGGAGCCAGCCTATTTTTGGCAGGATTAAAGCTGGTACTTATGCAAGACTGGACTTTGAGAACAGGTTCACCCAAACCACAGGAAAACGTGTGAAACTTTACAAAGAGCCATCAAAAATGTTGAATATTTATGTTTAGAACAGATCAATAAATAGAGGTACTGCCAAGCCTTTCCAAAAAGGCTGCTTTTCCTTCTGATTTGGGGTGGATTGAGGGTAAGAGAATGAAATGCCCAAGTGTGTCTTTAAGAAAAATGTGAAACCTACTAAATGCAGAACACAAATGTTTTCACATAATAAATGAGAAAATCTCATGTAGGTTATGTGGAACAGTTGGATGAAAATATTTCATATTTTATATGAAGCCTGCACACTGTACCCCATGATTCCACTAATGTACACAGCAATGATTTAATAAATAATGATGATAATAATAATAATAATAAAAGTTAAAGGCTAAAGGAGAGTAAGTAGGGAGTTCAGTCTCTGTTTCTGCTCTTTTTGAATTATCTCCATCTTTCGATTAAGCCCTTTGTAATTTCTGTTTGTATTTTGCTTCTGAAATGAGTGCACCTAAAATCACTGAACGAATATCCCTAGGATAAACTAGAAGAAGAGAAAATAGGTGGTAGTTTGGGGCTGCAGAGGAGGGACGGAAGCAGGTCAGCATAGGAACATCTCCACAAAGCAACTGGAGATTGTGGTTCCTGTACAAACTGCTTCTAAGGTGTTGTCTCACCCTAAATTAGTTCAGAGAGAAATCATTTTGCTATTTTAATATCCAAAAACTGGTGAATATCATGTTTAAAAGAGAATTAAGAGTTCACAGCAACACTGTTTACTGGTTTGATTATATCCTACCCTATCTCACCCTGTCCCAGTCCCAAGGAATGCCTGGGACTTGCCAGAAATAAAATGCATTTTTTCATTCTTTCCATATTAGGAGTACATTCCCTAGCCTCTCCTATAAAAGGCAGGTAAAGTAACTTTGATATACCAATATGGATGAAATTTTATGAGATTCCTTTAAAATGAAAAATGCTATGTCATACCTCTTGATTTTAGATTTCAGATGTTCAAACTTTTACATTTTAAATACTTTTGATAGGAACAAATGCAACCTTTTCTATTAAAAAAATCCTTAATTTTTAAAGCAATTATTGATTTTCCTTCTTTTTTTTCCCTTTGCCAAAGAAATGAATAACAATAATAGAAGCCATGCTAACATTTCATGCTATGAACTAGGCACAGGGGGCCTGTGCTTTACTCAGATCCATGGCAAGCTTAAAGATCAGGTACTGTTATCTTTCCCATTTACAGATAAAAAAACGTGTCTCAGATACACTAATGGTTTTCCTAGGGTCACCAAATCTCTCTCAAACCTCATCACCCTGCATACCTTACAGAGAAGAGTCTGACAAATGGGACAAACACGACTTCCCATTCATAAGAGTATAGGCACGCCAATTTGAATGTAAAAATAGTGAGTTAATACACACAAGTATACAATAATTAGGAAGATAAACTCCATGTAACTAGAGATTCTTAGGGGTATTCGGATAGTCTGAGACCCAACTCTTTCTATATTAGCAAAAAAATACCTTTCAAGAAAACAACAACAAGAAAGAAGATCCCTTCATCACCCACCTTCCAGTGGCCAAGACACTGAGGCAGAAAAGTGTCTCCCAGAGAAATGCACCTGACCACTGTGCCATCATCAAGTTCCCCTTCTATTTTTGGATATTTAAACAGAAAAAAAAATGTTACCTGACCTCTTTAGAACACAGGAGGCACGATCCCATTTTCTTAAGCAATCCTCTAAATACAACTCACAATGCTTTGAAATATACATTTCTTAATAGCCCGTATGTCTTCATCAAGTTGATAACAGCTGACAAGGGATATAAGAGTTCAATCTTAACTGTCAGACTCCAGTCATTCTGATACCACTAGAATTTTAGACTACAAAGCAAACAACAAATTCATTTGCCATTCTTTCATCCCGAAATTTTATCAATTTGCAATGCAGATCTGCGGCGCAGGAACTAACCTGAATGAATGACCCGTATTTCAGGGATCTAGGCCAGAACATTATTATACTGAGAGATATTAAAAAACAAACTTCATCGAACTTCACTCAGTGTTCTTATAATAAAATTTCATATATGAATAACACCATATTAAAATGTGAAACTTACTAACAATTAACATTTACTCTTTGCTGTGAGCCTTCTGTGCAATCAAGATAGGTTGCTTAACCTTTGTGAGCCTCGATTTCTTCAGTGTGTTTTTTTTTTGTTGTTGTTGTTGTTTTGAGACAGAGTCTCACTGTGTTGCCCTTGGTAGAGTGCCCTGGAGTCACAGCTCACAGCAACCTCTAACTCTTGGGCTTAAGTGATTCCCCCGCCTCAGCCTCCCAAGTAGCTGGGACTAAAGGCACCCGCCACAATGCCCGGCTATTTTTTTGTTGCAGTTGTCATTGTTTAGCAGGCCCAGACCAGGTTCGAACCGGTACATGTGGCTGGCACTGTAACCACTTTAACCACTGTGCTACAGATGCCAAGCCAATTTCTTCAGTTTTAAAATGGAACTATTAATACGTACTGGAACTACCTTGAAATTTTGTATAAATGATTGACACTTGAACTCTAAAATGCAAAGCCAAGGTAAATTATTGATAGTCACCTGAACATAAACTTTGTAGAGATAAAAACAATTTCTCATAGATTTTGGCACCCTCAGAATTTACACAATGCCAATTATATAGCAGGTACTAAGAGAATGAGTGATATTCACTAAATAGACAAATAAATGAATGAATGAGCAGTCGTGATGGAATGCACACTAAGCACAGCCTAATGATTACAAGGTGAAAGCAAAACATGTGGGCTTTTTTCCTTTCCATCACCAAAGTTACCATTGCTTTTAGTAAGTCTGTAACCATAATTTGGACAATATTTTCACAAATTCTTCTTTTGGGCTGATGTAAAAACTACTGAATAGAAGCCTTCAGTGACTGCCCAACAGAATCCTGTCAGAGTCCAGTAAGAATCCAGAGACACCAGACATAGTTTGCATTTACCCTCCTGTTCCTGGGTTGTGGTCCTACTTCCCATTCTTGTCTATTTTGGAAAGACAGACATTTGAGAAACAGGCAGATATGAGTTTATAGGATTCCAATTCTAATGTGAACACGAAGATGGAGAAATAACCACTGAAAATGTATACTCCAAGTTGGCCTTACAAGTGGTGTTAATTGCCAACATTCTAAGTGCTGGGACAATTCTTTGTCTTAAAGATCCCAGAGAATTAACTACTTGAGGATCTTCTCTGGGTTCCAGGGGGAAAAATAAGTTACTAATTATATTATGAGCATTCAGGAGGCTTAGGCAGAAGAGGGCCCCGGATTGTTCCCACCCCTGACATGTGGCTGGGAACCACATGTGAGTTGGCTAGGTCTGGGCTTCCTTGAGGCCAGGGTGTCTGAATTGGCATTGGTCTGTGATGTGTCAATTACTTCTCCTATGTCATCTCCTTTCCCTTTCATAAAGCAGGTTCAAATTTCCAGGATTTCTTGGAGAGTAAGCATACATTTTCTTTGCTTTTACTTACAGTTGTTCCTAGAGTACCACTACGTTATTGGGGAATGGGTGGTGAAAATCCAATGAAATCTGGGATCTTTGGGGCAGAAAGGAATGTTAACAGCAAAGTGCTTAGATGAACTTGCTAGGTGCCATCTATTCCAGCAAGACTCTGTACTCTGGATGATTTTTTTAAAATATCAATGGCATTAATACACATTTCATAAAGAACTTCACACATGGACTTAAACCTTAAAATGTTACAACTATGCCACTTACTGATAGGCATCTTAGTAAGTCACATCTTCATGAAAAAATTATTCCAACCCAAGGCTGGTCTATGGGCCTATTGCATTTGTACATTACTTAGAGTGCAGAACATAAAATAGTCCATGAAAAAGAAGGTTTTCAACTTTAAAAAGATAATAAGCCTTGTAAACATTAAGATTATTGACTCTGGGCTCAAATGAGTTAAATAAAGTTCTGTTCAAGTAAAGGCTTCTCTGTACTTTTTATCTGATATTTTAATTGATAGGCACCCTTTCTAGAAGTCAAGTTTCCACAGACATATGCATTATTATTCTACTTTTGAGGGTCATCCCATATCTAAACAATTGCTGAAGCAGAGAAGTCGTACTTCCAAAGGAGGGATGCCTCATGAGGACATTGGCTGCCATTGTCAAACATATAAAACACTACCCCTTTTAGCTTATTGAAAGAACTCTGCTTTATTGATAGAAGCAATAAAACCTTGCATTAAAACTGTATTTCTTTGCTTCCCTTACATCATCACATTCCCAGGTGATGCAATTCTGGTCATTAGAAGTACACAGAGTTGCTGATAATGTGTTTAGAGGAGCTCCTTAAAGGTGGGGGGGAAGACTCAAGCGTACCCATTGCTTTTTGTCCTTACTGTTTTTCCTGCCTGGAAGAGCAACACAATGGCTATAGCTACTATGGCCATCTTCAGAGCCTATGTTTGAGAGTTACACCTGCGGGATGGCAGAGAGGGAGCCTAAAAGGTCCTGGCTCCCTGATAAATTTGCCAAGTTGATGTGCTGGCACTGGCCTGTCTGCAATAGGATTTCTTTTATATGACAGAAAGATAAGCCCCTTTCTTTTTTAAGCTGCTAGTTTGGTGGTCCCTGGTACTTGTGTCTAAATAAAACTTCTAGCTGAAATAAATTCAGTTCCAAAGTTCATCAGTCACAGCATAAGAGGTCTTGAAATGTCATTTGAAAAAGGTTAAAGGAATTGTGAATGTGTGTTTAGGAAATGGAGGGAATAGACAATACTAGAAAACAGCTATATTCAAATATGTAAGCCGCCAACCTATGGAGAGACACAGATGACAAGCCAGGAAGGATGCTGAGAGCAAGAGAAGCAGATGTCAGCCCGACCTGAGACTTCTGTCCAGTAATCAGAACAGGCTTCTCGTGGATAGGTTGTTGGCACTGGCAGGGCACACGTGTAGGATGGATGTCTGTTCCATGGGGACAAGAGAGAGGGGATTAAAACTCTGAATGGGACACTTGGCAGTGGTGACATTTACTTAAATTTCCACACCCAACACAGAGAGGCTGAGGCCACGAGCTCCCTAATGCCTGACATCCAATTCCCTTTGCTACAGCAAATACTTACTGAGTGACTGTGACACGGATTTTGTTGCTTTGCTTTGTTTATTGTATTTAATCTGGCTAACTTTGCAACACTTATAGGCCTCTTTCCAAAACAACTGACTTTTCAGTTATTTTTGGAGGTATCATTAGTTTGTCTGGGTTTATTCAGAAATAGGGGCTTCATATGCAGCTGAGACAGCCTAAGAAGTCGTGTGTGTTTTATTTTTACCATGTGCCAGGCACTGAGCTATGACATGCTTTAAATTGATATAATTTATATAATATAAATATAATTCTGCAACAATCCTATGAAGAAAGTAGGCACAGACAGTTTCGATAATTTTTCAAGATTATATAACTATTTTGATGCCAAAATTTCAACTCAGGAATCAGGCTCCAGAATCCCTTAATGAGCATATTACATAAAAGGCATATCCACCCAAAGGTCATAATAAAATTATAAATCAATTAAAGGCACTAAAAATCAAACTGTACAGAATAAAGGCAGATGTCTCATGTGTTCTGAACATGTCTTCACAAGTATTTTCTTCTTTCATGTTCAATATAATATTATCCCTATCTCTAAATATCACCCCACGAGAGACAAATCCGGAATAATACAAATTGAAATGGCACACGGCAGCTATGTGCCCAAGGTCAATGTTTAGTCCCTGCATGAATTGGTGAGGAATTGCAGCCCAACCTTTCTCCAGAAACAGCTGTAATTACCTTTATAAAATATAGGAGCCAAACCTTTTTCTACCAATGAACAAGGAGAAGTATGCTCATCAATTAAAAAATCTTCAAAATGTTAACAGCAATAATTTTTCATCATATACAAATCTGACAATGAAGTTAAAAGGCCATATGTTGACGTAATGTTTGAATAACAAAACAACACTTTTGCAAAGCATCCAAACTTTTCTCTTAAAACTTTGCTAATACAAGAATATGAATACATAAAAGTTGGCACATCATAATTATTATGTGCATAGTATAATAATTATTATAATGTGAATTATTATCTGTGGTCTCCTGGAGATTTAAAATTTTTCCCTTAAAAGCTGAAATAACTGCTTAATTATAAAACCAGTTACTGATATTACAACAAACAAATTCAAACATTAATTAATTATTAAGCATCTTTTTACTCTAATCCATTGCTATCTGGTTTTAGTTTTAAGTCTTTTGGAGTTTTATCTTATTTTGCCACTTATTCTTATATATTCTTAGTCTTTCTTGCAAGCTGATTAGTAATGATAGATTCAGGCTCAGAACTTAGAAATCATGGCCTTCACACGTGCGCATATGTATGGCACGTGTTTCATCTCCCTTGGGCACAAAGGCCTGGTGCATTCCACCTCTCTTACCATGGATACCATCTCATTTAGTTCAGTCTGAGCTGTGCTGTCAGCAGACCGAAAGCCTGATGGGTCATTAAAACAGTTTTGCCTCTCTTTATACTCAGCCAATGTGTATCAAGTGGTTCAATTGAAATACACTTTCATGAAGGGTCCAGATGGGACAGGGAGGGGGAGGAGTGGGGGCAGAATAGGAAAATGGTGATATTTGTAGAGATAAATAAAGGAGAGGCCACAAATGATTGGTGATGGCTCTCATTTTTGGCAGGTGTATTTAGGATGTTAATGGCACAAAGCAGAAAGCCCTTTTCACTGGCCTCAAAGGTATACAAATCTATAACTTGCTGGACTGAATGTCCTCAGTAAGCTGTGGACCTTCCTGTTCCTACTAAGGATATCACTGAGGACTGAGCCTGCAAGCCAAGAATGTCCTTCTTCTTGAACCCAAGCACTGCATTTCAGCATAGGGCTGCCCTATGTCACCAAACGCCTTCCCTGGGACAGGAGCCAGAGTGGTAGCTTTCTTTGGAGATAGGGCATTAATTAGATTTTCTTTGCTTTCATAAGATAACCCTGCAGATGCTTTTCTTTGCTTTGATTACCAGCACATGGAATATGTGGTTGCATTTTTCTATGCTACCAAACAGATAACAGTTTGTGTGGTTTTGACAGCTGTCAAGTAATTTCTCTGGGGAAGGAATAAAAATGACAGGAAGGAGGAAAAGTCAAGTTTTTTTTCCTGCTGCAGCGAGGACCCAGCATTGCTGATATCCAGAGAGGGAAGGAAAAGTCATTGTTCTGACTCTAGCTGGGCAACGCTCTTTCCTCTCCAGTATGAGCATGTCACATGTGAATATGCCAACACCCCTGGACAAATACCATCCAGGTTTGGTGATATAAACACAGAAATAACCACTCCAACCACTCAGAGTCACTGAAACACAGCCGTGCACCAGTAAACAAGTAAACAAAACCTTCCAGCAGCCAGGACATACATGACATTCATATTCAAAAGCTAGATTCATTACTCCCAGGAGAGACTTCCAGACCTTCGCTCAGAACCCAGCTCACTCTAATTAAGATGTCATTCTAAACAGTTTGGCTATTTGGTACCACAAGCCATGAAGATTAGAAACACAAAAATGAAATAATTTATACTGCCGAGGTGGACAAACTGACAATGGAACACAAACATCTAACCTCAAAGAAGAGATTTTAATGGCACCACACAGGCCAACAGCAACAACACAAAATAAAAACAGTTAATGAAAGACCTATGTTCCTAATAACTTCCTGAGTATCTTGCATAATATAATAAACCATATTTATAATAAGATTTCTGAATCATAAGAAAAATATAAATGCCTGGTGACAGCAATACTAATAGTTGCTTTATGAAAACAGTGGAGTTTGAATAATGTTTTTGAAAGTTTTGACACTTCAATCAGTAAAATTTCATTTCCTAGAACCTCCATCAATTACTAACATTTTTATACTGCAATATTTATTTTTAAAGTACATAGTCTATCTGCCTAATATTTGGGCAGAGCAAAGACAAGCCAGAAAATGAGAACGTGGATGAAGTATGTTAAATTCAGATTACAGGACTGTGAAGCTGGCAGCCTAAGGGGAGAGAGTCCTTATGATTTAATAAAAAAAAATAAAAAATAAAAAATAAATAAATAAATAAAATTTTAAAAAAGGGGGAGGGAGTCTTTACAAAAAGATGCATGCATTTTTATCCAATTAGCCAGTTTATGCCTTTTAAGTTGGGAATTCAAGCCATTAATCTTTAGTGAGATAATTGATAAGGGCCTCAAAGGACAAATTAAAACTCAGGGTCAAGGGATGAAAGACAATTTTTCAGGCAAATGGAATTCAGAAGAAAAGTGGGGTTGCAATCTTATTTTCAGATACAAATGTATTTAAAGCAACTAAAGTAAAAAAAGACAAAGATGGACACTTCATATTGGTCAAGGGACCAATACAACAAAAAGACATTTCAATTCTAACTACTTATGTACCCAACTTAAATGCGCCCAGATTCTTTAATGAGTCTGAGCAATATGGTATCACATAACACCATAATAGCAGGGCACTTCAACATTCCTCTTATAGAGCTGGACAGATCCTCTAAACAGAAATTAAACAAAGATATAAAGGACTTAAATGAGAACAACTGTGCTTGATAGACATATATAGAACACTCCATCCCAAAGATAAAGAATATACATTCTTTTCATTGCCCCATGGAACATTCCCCAAAATTGATTATATCCCAGGACACAAAACAAACCTCAACAGAATCAAAGAATTGAAATTTTACCTTGTAACTTCTCAGAACACAGGGCAATAAAGGTGGAACTCAACTCCAACAAAAATTCTCATCCCCATACAAAGATATGTAAATTAAACAATCTTATGCTGAATGACAGTTGGGTCAAGGAAGAGGAAAAAAAGGAAATCATTAACTTCCTTGAGCACAACAACGATGATCACACAAGCTACCAAAACCTGTGGGACATAGTAAAAGCAATACTAAGAGGGAAATTTATCACATTAGATGCTTATATCCAAAAAACAGAAAGAGAGCACATCAATAACCAAATGAATCATTCTAAAGAAATGGAAAAGGAAGAGCCATCCAATCCCAAACCTAACAGAAGAAAAGAAATGATCAAAATTAAATCAGAAATAAGTGAAATTGAAAATTAAAGAATCATTAATAAAATTAATGAAACAAAAGTTGGTTCTTTGAAAAGATAAATAAAATCAATAAACTATTGGCCAGATTAACCAGAAATAGAAAAGTAAAATCTTTACTAACCTCAATCAGAAATAAAAAGGTGGAAATAACAACCCATACCACAGAAATACAAAAGATTATTTCTCACTGCTACCAAAAATTTTGTGCCCAGAAATTTGACAATGTGGAGGAAATGGGCCAATACCTGGAATCACACCATCTTACCAGACTAAACCAGGAAGAAATCGATCTCTTGAACAGACCAATATCAAGCACTGAGATTCCAGAAACAATAAAAAAGAAAAAAAGCCCAGGACCAGATGGATTCACATCAGAATTCTATTACACCTTCGAAGATGAGCTTGTACTGCAAACCCTATTCTAAAACATTGAGAAGGAAGGAGCCTTCCTCCAACACATTCTATGAAGCAAACATCACCTTGATTCTAAAACCAGGAAATGACCCAACCAAAAAGGAGAGCTACAGACCAACTTCATTAATGAATATTGATGCAAAAACACTCAACAAAATCTTAGCTAATAGATTGCACCTACTCATTAAAAGAAATTATACATCACGATCAAGTAGGTTTCATTCAGGGGATGCAAGGTTGGGTTAACATACACAAATCCATATCAATAGAAGCAAAAATAAAGACTATATGAGCCTTTCAATAGATGTAGAAAAAGCATTTGACAAAATCCGGCACCCTTTTCTAACAAGAACCCTTAAGAAAATAGGCATATGTGAAACATTTCTTAAGTTGATTGAAGCCATCTATGACAAACCTGCAGCCAACAACCTACTGAATGGTGTAAAACTGAAAGCTTTTCCACTTAGAACTGGAACCAGACAAGGATGTCTACTATCAGCACTATTATTTAACATAGTTCTGGAAGTTCTAGCCAATGCCATCAGGCAAGAGAAGGATATAAAGGGCATCCAAATGGGACCAGAAGAGGTCAAACTCTCCTTTGCTAATGATATGATCTTATACTTAGAAAACCCCAAAGACTCAACCACAAAACTCCTGGAAGTCGTCAAGAAATACAGTAATGTCTCAGGATATAAAAACAATGTCCACAAATCAGTAACCTTTTTATATCCCAATGACAGCCAAGATAAGAAGCTAATGAAGGACACAATTCCCTTCACAGGAGCTTGAAAGAAAATGAAATACTTAGGAATGTTCCTAACGAATGAGGTGAAAGATCTTTTCAAAGAGAACTATGAAGCCCTAAGAAAAGAAATTGAAAAATAACACTAACAAATGGAAGAACATATCATGTTTTTGGCTGGGAAGAATCAACATTGTCAAAATGCCTATTCTACCCAAAGCAATCTACAGATTCAATGCAACCCCTATTAAAATACCAACATCATGTTTTGAAGAACTAGAACCAGAAAAAAAACCTGTATAGCTAGGCTATTCTTAGCAATAAAAACAAAGTTGGAGGAATCACCCTACCAGACTTCAGGCTATATTACAAATCTACATTTATCAAAACAGCATGATATTGAGACAAAAATGGAGACATAGACACATGGAACAGAATAGGAAAGCAAGAGATGAAAGCAGTCTCTATTTGCCATCCAATCTTTAATAAACCAAACAAAAGAATACAGTGGGGAAAATAATACATATTCAACAAATGGTGCTGCAAAGTGTAAAAGACTGAAACTGGACCCATACCTTTCACTCCTTACAAAAATTGACTCAAGATGGATAAAAGACTTAAATGTAAGACAGAAAACAATAAAAATCTTAGAAGAAAGTGTGGGGAAAACTCTAAATGATGTTGGACTGGGGAAAGATTTTGTGACAAAGACTTCAGTGCTCATTGCAACAACAAAAATTAACAAATGGGACTTAGTTGAGCTAGAAAGTTTCTGCACAGCTAAGGACACAAATGAAACAAAAGACAATCTTCAAAATAGCAAAAGATATTTGCAGGGTATCAATCTGACAAAGGGTTGATAACTAGAATCTACAAATAACTCAAATTAACAGAAAAAGAGTAAACAATCCCATCTAACTCTGCGCAAGAGATATGAACATAACCTTCTCCAATGAAGCAGACAAATATCTAACAAAAATTTGAAAAAATACTCATTGTCCCTGATCATCAGAGAAATGCAAATCAAAACCACCCTGAGATACCACCTAACCCCAGTGACAATGGCCCACATCACAAAGTCCCAAAGCTGCAGATGCTGGCATGGATATGGAGAGAAGAGAACACTTTCACACTATCGGTTGTACTGCAAACTAATACAACCTCTTTGGAAGGAAGTATGGAGACTCCTCAAAGAACTCAAATTAAACAACCCATTTGATCCTGCAATCCCATTGTTAGGCATCTATCCAGAAGAGAAAAAAATCCTTTTATCATAAGGACATTTGCACTAGACTGTTTATCTCAGCTCAATTTACAATCGCCAAAATGTGGAAACATCCTAAATGCCCACCAACCCAGGAATATATTAACCAGCTGTGATATATATATACCATGGAATACTCCCTGGCCATGGAGACTTTACATATTTTGTATTAACCTCAATGGAGGTGGAACACATTCTTCTTAGTAAAGCATCACGAGAATAAAGAAACAAGAATCTAATGTACTCAATTCTAATACGAAGGCAACAGATGATCTAATACAAGTTGGGGTTAGGGGAATGAGGAATCAGGGAGAGGGGGGAGGCAGATGGGGGTTATGGTGTACGGCACACATCTTGGGGATGGGACACAATGACAAGAGGGACTTCACCTAACAACCACAATCAGTGTAACCTAATTCTTTGTATCCTCAATGAATCCCAAACAATAAATAAATAAATATGTGTCTATAAATATTTTCCTGATACATGGTGTTACATATATGTCATAACAAAAATTATTTGCAGATCAAAAAAAAAAGGGTGCATGTACTGAGAATCCTTTTCCCAAACTTCTTCTTACTCTTCAAGATCTCATTGGTACAATTTATGTACCCTAAAAGCCAGCAATTGTGTCAGTGGAATGAGAATGGAGGACTCCTTCTTCACTAAAGACTTAGAATAGTGGTTCAGAATCCTAGCTGAATCTCAGAATTACCTGTGACAATGACAAATTTCTAAGGATCCCAAGGATTCATCTTTGGGTGCACTAGCTTGGATTATCTGCTGGGCCCCTAGAGTCTGCATTCTCTAAAATGCTGCCATGTTTGGGACCACTGACCTGGGCTGCTGTGGTATTGGTTGGGTCTCTGAGTACCTGGGCTTTTCCATTCAACTACCTTTACTTTGAGGAATCTATTACCAGCTGCCCACCATTGCAATCCAAAGGGCAGTTGGTTCTGCTTCTGGGATACATTTGCATTTAGCTTGGTTCTTCACTATGAACAGAGTTCACTTTCTCCTATATGAGACCACTCAGCCTCAGCTAGCACCCTAAAAAGTACAAAAAGAAATTAAGGCATAACGAGAAACAACAAACTAGCCATAAGTCCCCCCAATTGCACAGATTTTCCAAATACAATCTTACGTAAATCAAGTCCTTAAAAGACAAACAATAGCAAGTAATGAATTCGAATATGAAAATTCGTCCTGCACAGGTAGAACCAAAGCCTAGTTACATTCCTTTGGTATTTCAGCTGCCAGGTCCACTCATTATCTTTGTGGGCTTTTTCCATCACATGAGAAATAAACATCGATATCCCTGAGCTCATTGAAAATTTCTTCTGCAAAACCTAAATAAACTGTGCTGTCAACAGGACAACTTGTTTAACCTCTTTTCTTTTATTGCTAAACAGGGAGAATATATAGAGGAAGACTGAACTGAAGGCAGGGGAACAGTTAAAATGTTTAGTTTTCTGCACTCTACTGCAAGAGCCTTATCCTAAGCACTAGAAAAGATAAGGTTGCTTGCTTTAACTGTAGATGCTACAGAAGTTCCTGCACAATCATTACAGTCTTATATCTCAGGGAGTGATATTGTAGCCATTCTTCTCTGTCCCCCAAACAAATGTACCTAAAATCTTAACAGCAGTATTGGAATATTTGGGACTCTCTCTAGTTTTTCCTTAGAAATGACAATTTTTATATTCTTGCTGCACAGCAAGGCCCTAAAATTAAGTGAACTAAAATTTCCTAGAAATGAGAAAGATTCCTAAACACACCACAGTATGGATGTACTAGATGACCAGGATGCCTGGAGTTAGGGGAACAAAAAGGAAACACGATTTTTTTGGTAGTCTGTTTAAATAAATTATGAGTGGATTACTTAGACTAAAATGAGGAATCATTATTATCATTGCCTTTGATTAGCAGACATTTTAGATTTTATTTAAATCATCTACAGAAGCTCTTTGTTCTGCATGCTGTTTTGCCATCCTCACTTCTTTCAGCATACACCCCTACGCTATATTTACACACACACTGATGAATACCTTAATTACCCGCATAGTCACTCAATAAATACCTAATGAAAGAATAAACAAACATTGCTTAAAAATATTAATTTAACACCCCAAGCCTAGAAACAGAAAGAACTTTACAATTTAAGAAAATTAAATGTGTCATTATAGAGAGAATATAGGCTTTGTAGTAAGCAGAACTGTGTTAGAATTCTTGTTAGCTGATAACTAATGAAAAACTTCAAATATTCATCTTTCTCATCTATAACTTGGTAAATATTATTCACTGACTTGCTTCAAAGGTTAGAAATAATAGCTGTGAATCTCCAAACACGATGTCTGGCATATATGCTTTTGATGATTATAATGATGTTTTCTTTAAGAATTAATGCTACTGTGAGCACAGCTATTTATTTCCAAAATTTTTCATGTTCCAACTTTTTCTTTGTCAGATAATCCTATTGCTTTATTATTTCTCTTGACATGATTTCTAAGAACAATACAGCACTATTTTCAAAATGAATAAGCAAACACACTATAAAGTAAAATATAAATAATTAATTTTTTTAATATAACTTAATCTTTATATTTGGAACTTTCCCAAGACCTTCTCTTTTTCCATCAAGATTCTTCATTTTCAAGAGACACATCTGTCATTTATTGGAAGGATGCAAAGCAGCCTATAGAACTGAAGAAAATGCTTTATAATCTTTTTGGAAGGACAGAAAACAATCTACTCTGGGGATCGAGGCAGAGGAAGGAGAGTATCCTAAGTTGGTGTGGTCAGAATGCCAGCTCTAACCACTTTATAATCTTAAGTCTCTGCTTCAAAATAAGAAAAGCTCATACTTATGTACTCATTACCAAAGAATATTCTAAATAATTTGCAGGTATTAACTCACTTAATCCTTACAACAGCTTTAAAAGGTAAGTAATCCTCAGGAAAAATCAAAATCTTATCAGTCTAGCTTGAATCATTTGCCCATTCATTTGGGAAGGGGTTAGCTCCTGTGAAAGCACCATCAGCAAAGACAGATTAGGGAACTCAAAGAAGGGTTAAATGATACCAGACTAACAAATCCACAGATGTCCAATACATGGGATAAAATCCATATACCTAGCTCTGAAGGATGCCTATTTTCATTTCCAGTGAATGAATATTTACTATTAGTGACATTAACATTTAGAAAGTTCCAAAATACCATCTGCAATTTCTCTTCTCAATGATTTGTAGTTCTCTTTATAGAGATCTTTCGCTTCTTGGTTGAATATATTCCTAGATATATTTTCTTTGTATCTATTGTGAAAGGTATTGAGTCTTAGATTTGATTCTCAGCTTGACTATTGTTGGGTGCATAGGAAACATTACTGATTTGTGTACATTGGTTTTATAACCTGAGACTTTTCTGGATTTATTTATTAATTCCAAGAGTCTCTTGGTAGAGAGAGGTATAAGATCATATCATCAACAGAGTGATAGTTTGCTTTTATCTTTCACCATTTAGGTACTCTTAATTTCCTTCTTCTCTTGCCTGATTACTCTCCAGTATTATGTTGAATAGAAGTAGTAACAGTGGGCATCCTTGTCTTCTTCTGGCTCTAAGTGGGAATGCTTTCAGCTTTTCTCCTTCTAGGGTGATGTTGGCTGTGGGTTTGTTATACACCATGTACATGTCTTTTATAATTTTGAGATACAGATTTACAGAATCAACATTGTTAAAATGTCCATACTACCTTAAGTGATTTATAAATTGAAAGTAACCCCTATCAAGACACCAATGTCTTTTTTTCACAGATCTAGAAAGAATAATTCTGTGCTTCATCTGGAGGCAGAAAAAAGGCCCCCCAAACCAAAGCAATCTCAAGCAAAAGGAACAGATCCCTAGGTATTAACTTTACCAGACTTTACACTATACTACAAGGCTATAGTACCCAAAAAGCATGGTACTGGCACAAAAATAGAGACATATGCCAAAGGAATAGAACAGAGAATCCAGATATAAAACTGTCCACATATTGCCATCTGATCTTTGACAAGGCAGACAGCAATATAAACTGGGGAAAAGAATTTGTATTCAAAAAATGATGCTGGGAAAACTGGATAGCCACAGTAGAAGATTGAAACAGGATCCATATCTCTCACCACTCACTAAAATTAATTCAAGATGATTATAGACTTAAATCTGAGACATGAAACCATAAAAATCTAGAGGTAATGTTGGGAAAACTCTTCTAGATGTCAGCCAAGGCAAAGAATGTATGAAAAATACCCCAAAGGCAATCACAGCAACAACAAAATAACGAAGTGACCTTATTAAATTAAAAAGCTTCTGCATAGCCAAGGAAACAAGCAACAGCACAAACAGACAACCTACAGAATGGGAGAGAATATTGGCATAATACACATCTGGTAAAGGACTGATAACCAGAATCTAGAAGGGACTCAAGGAAATCTCAAAAAAAAAAATCAAACAATCCCATAGAAAAGTGGGAAAAACTAGTGAACAGAAGCTTCTCAAACAAAAATGGACTTACGGTCCATGAACACATGAAAAGTGCTCAGTGTATATGTGAACCCCAACCTTTCCTGTGGGGCAGAGTATCTATGGAATTTAAGAGAACTAAGGTCCAACAATCAACACTTGAGAATTTAAAATCTACTCAGACAAGATTTCCATATCAAAAACAATTGAACATCTATAGTTAGTTAAAATTTTTAGTTAGTTGGTTAAAAAAAAAAAATTGAACTGCCCTTGAAGAAGAAATAGCATCTGAGGTTAAGGAAGAAACTGTTATATCTCACTAGTTTGAGAAGTGGCAGCACCACATAAGGTGGATTTCTTCAAAAAACACATGCCCTAGATTATCACCCTGCCCTACTGATACTAACCTCTGGATATTAATCTAGAAGACTTACCATTTTGCTCAAGACACCTAGAAGCAAGACCAATGTTTAGATTCAAGAGAAGGAACCTGCAGCAGATTCCAGGAAAGAAGTCTAGAGGGAAATGACATCAGATATTGATAACATTTAAAATGGCTAATTTGTATTGAGATCATTGTGTCCCCTGAAGTCTCTTGCCTCAGGATCCCTGCCAAAACACTGAAGTAAATACTCTGATTTCAAGAAAAAAGAAAGAAAGAAAGAGAGAGAAGGAGGAAGGGAGGGAGGAAAGGAGGGAAGAAAGGAAGGAAGGAAAGGAAAAGAAAAGAAAAATGCTCAATGTCACTAATCATCAGAGAAATGCAAATAAAAACCACAATGAAAAATATCTCAGATTGTATATGAAGCCCGCACACTGTACTCCATGATTGAACTAATGTACACAGCTATGATTCAATAAAATAAAATAGGCCTAAATGGGAGGCACCTGTGGCTCAAGAAGTAGGGCTTTGGCCCCATATACCAGAGGTGGCAGGTTCATACCCGGCCATGGTCAAAAACTGCAAAAAAAAAAAGGCCTAACTAATTCTTTACCCCCATGTTATTTATACCATATCATACCATAAACTCTGTACTGACTTGACATTAATATTGAAATACACTAATTAAAGGCAAATAAAGACAAATAAAGATAAACTTCAAAAAAAAAACACAATGAACTATCACCTAATTACAGACAAAATGGCTTTTATAAAAAAGTTTCAAAACAGTAGATGGTGGCATGTATGCAGAGAGAAAGGAACACTTACACACTGTTGATGGAATGGTAAACTGGTAGGACATGTGTGGAAAATAGTATGGAGATTCCTTAAAGAGTTAAAAGTCTCCCTACCATTTGGTCCACAAATCTCACTACTGAGTACTTACCCAAAGGTGAAAAAAAGTAATTTTATCCAAAAGACACCTGCACTTGAATGTGTATTGCAGCCCAATTCACAACTCCACAGGTGTGGAATCAATACAGGTGCCCATCAATTCATGAGTGAATTAATAAAATGTGGCATATGTATATCATGAAATACTACTTGGACATAAAAAATAAATTAATACCTTTTGGAAAAACATGGATGGAAGTGGAGACAATCTAAATGAAGTATCACCAGAATGGAAAAACAAACACTATGTGTACTCACTATTAAATTGAAACTAACCAATCAGAACTCATGTGCACAAATGGAAGTAAAACTCAATGGAAATCAAGCAGGTAGGTGGGTAGGAGGGCAGGGATAAATTCACACCTGAAGGGTACAATACATACTATCTGGGTGATGGGAACTTTTCTTCAAGCAGTACAAAAGCAATTCATGTAACCAAACTGTTGCACCCCCATAATATTCTGAAATAAAATAACCCCATGAAAACTAAGAGAGAGAGAGGAAAGAAAAGAAACTTCAAAAATAAAATATCTTTTCTCCAGAAACTCAAGCTACATTTTGTCTTTCAATATATGGGTAGGGATATAGCAGTATTTAAAGTAAGTATGTAATTGCACATTGGTCCCAGTTGCACAGTTATTAATAAAATGAAAAATGGTATGTATTTACCAAAAAAGTACTTAAAAGAAAATGTAAATTCAGTCAAATTTAGCTTCTCTGACTCCACAAAGTCTAGAAACCATAGAAGAAAGGAGATTCTTCTTTCAATATCCCAGGGTTAGTGAGATAAACATTCCTCTAATCGCTTATAAGTCCCTGATCCTGATAAAATAATTCCTTCATCAATTTGCTCAAATAAATAAGACTTCCATAGCCAGAAAGAAAAAGATATTTAATTATTCTCAGTAGTTCCATTTTTAACAAATAATTCTGATGTTTGACCCATAAAGGAAAAAAGGAAGAACAGTGGCTGCCAATAAGTCATCCTATCATCATAAAGTGAAGTTCTTTGAGGAGGGTGGAAACCATACCTTATTCATTCTGTCTCTAACACAGAGATATAAGACATGCAGTCAAAATGTATTTTACAAATTAATAAACATTTTAACTTATTTCTAGATCAGTCCCAATTTTTTTTCCATGAGAACCTAACTATCATTATTCCCCTTTGAATAAATCTAAAAGAAAGAAATATGAAGAAACTTCAAAGATTTCAAAATATGGAAAAATAATATAAAAGTCACATAAAACAATTAGTATTCTATAAGCTCCAAAGAATGTTCATTCTTTGTTCAGTTATTAGCTATTCTCTGACTACCTTTTATGGTGATGTCAACAGGCTAATCTTAAAAAGAACTGGAAATATGAATCAGAGGACAAGTGCTTCCATCCCCTATTTCCAAATTTCCACAGAACTACTCAAAGGGTTATAAAAGACAAGAGAAAAATCACCTTCAAATTTAGAAACCATGGAAATAGCATCCACAAAACAAACTTAGAGGAATTTCAGCTGTAAATAAAGTAGACCAAACGAAAAGCAAATATATGCAAAATCAGTCACGTGGGAGCAACTCTCAAATTGTCCAGTGCAGAGTCTTTGGTTTGGAGGGAGAGATCTGATAGCTGGAGAGTCTAAGACAGCAGGTAGCAAAGACATTCCATTTGGCTTCCATTTGCTGAGGCTGATCACCAGCATTTGAAAGGAGTATTTCTTGAAGTGTCTGATTCTCACAGAGGACATGCCACTCATACTGCAGCTAAGATGGAAGTCTGGCACTGCTATAGACTCCAGAAAGTATGAGGTGAGCTGGCAAGAAATAGGAAGTTAAGAAAACTGAATGCAGAAACAGATACCTGCATAGTAGTTTCACTAAACAGGGAGAGAAAACACTCTTCTTCTGGTGCACTGCATGTGTGCCATCCTACTCCTCCACTTGGGCTGTGGAAAATAGGTCTGTGAGTTGACAATATGATTGATGTCCATCTATAATTAAGCTTAAGATTAGAAAGCTGGAATAGACCCTACTCAGTAGTGGACAAATACCAAACATGGATGATCCACTATTTATATAAAAATGATTAGCAGGGGGTAAAATATTTAAATGAAGTTATAAAAATATTCTATGCCATAAAATAGTGACAACATTTGAGACGATAAAGCTAAAACACAAGTTAAAAGCTAACTACTATATAGGAAATAAAAGTAAATATACAAATCACCGAGGAAGAAAATCACAGAGGATGTAAACAAATGCAAAACTATATCATGCTCATGGATCAGCAGAATCAACATGGTTAAAATGTCTGTATTACCCAAAGTGATCTACAGATTCTATGATCCCATTAAAATACCAATGTCATTTTTCGCATCTAGAAAAAGACAATTCTATGCTTTGTACAGGACCAAAAAAAAAAAGAGTCCAAATAGCCAAAACAACCTTAAGCAAAAAGGAAAAATCAGAAGGCACCACTTTACCAGACTTCAATCTGTAATACAAGGCTATGGTCATCAAAAACAGCATGGTACTAACAGAAGAACAGAGACATAGACCAATGAATCAGAAAAGAAAACCCAGATATAACACCATCCTCAAAGGGCCATCTGATCTTTGATAAAGCAGACATCAACATACACTGGGTTGTATAATAATACCTATTCAACAAATGGTGCTGGGAAAATTGAACAGCCAAATGTAGAAGATTGAAACATTATCCACCTCTCTCACCACTCACAAAAATTAATTCATGATGGATAATAGACTTAACCTAAGGCATGAAACTGTAAGAATTCTGGAAAATAATGTTGGAAAAACTCTTACAGACATTAGCCTAGGCAATGAATTTATGAAGAAGACCCCAAAGGCAGTCATAGCAACAACAAAAATTAATAAATGGGACCTGATTAATTTTAAAAACTTCTGCACAGCCAAGGAAACAATCAATAGAACTAACAGATTACCTACAGAATAGGAGAAAATATTTGCATAGTATACATCCAATACAGAGCTGATAACCAGAATCTATAAAGAGCCCAAGCAAATCAGCAAGAAAAAAATCAAACAGTCCCATAGAAAAGTGGGCAAAAGTCATGAATAGAAGTTTTTCAAAAGAAGATAGATGAATGGGCAATAAACACATGGAAAAATGCTTGATGTCTCTAATCATCAGAGAAATGCTAATCAAAACCACAAAGAACCACCTAATTACACTGAGAATGGCTTTTTTTCTTTTTATTTATTTTTATTTTTTATTTTATTATCTTTATCATTAAATCATAGCTGTGTACAATAGTGCAATCAAGGGGTACAATGTGCTGGTTTTATATACAATCTTAACTATTTTCATCAAACTGATTGACATAGCCTTCCTGGCAATTTCTCCATTATTATATGAAGACATTTGCCCCAAACACCAAGTGCTGACATGGATTCAGAGAGAATGGAACACTTATATATTATTGGTGGGACTTCACACACAAGCACGTCCATGGAGAGTAGTATGGAGAGGCTTCAGAGAACTACAAGTAGACCTACCATTTGGTCCAGCAATCCCATTATTGGGTGTATACTTAAAGGCAAAAAAAGATGCTATGAAAAAGACACATGTACTCAAATGTTTATTACAGCACAATTCACAATCCTAAAAATGTGGAATCAAATCAAATACCCATCAATGCATGAGTGAATTAAGAAAATGTCATTTATGTATAGAGTACTACTCCACCATAAAAAATACGGTGGACTGATACTTTTTGCAACAACCTGGACAAAGAGTGATATTTTGCAAGAATGAAAAAAGAAACATCACATGTATTCACAATTAATCTGGAACTAATTAATCAACACCCATGTGCACATTTGGTAGTAAAATTCAAAAGAAAGCAAGCAGGTAGGAGGAGTCAAGAGAGGAGGAGTAAATTTACACCTGACATGTGCAATGCAGGCCATCTGGGTGAGGGGAATGCTTATGAGTCAGAATATACAAAAGAAATTGACATAATCATAACATTTGTATCCCTATAATATTCTGAAATAAAAAATGTCCTTAATGTTCTCAATAAAATGATAAAAACAACATACACTATAATAGTGAAATGAAGTTAGATCATAAATCAGGATAAACGTTTGCTTGGGTAAAAGGCAACAAAAATAAAAGGGAAAGGTAAGGAGCCCAAAAGATGAAATATAATTCTAATCTAGGATGGCGGCAGTAAAGATAGAATTGACATGGCAGAAAATAAAATAACTGTTGTGAAGAATGAATTTCAAAGTTTATTTCAAAATGCAGAGAAAAAGAACAGAAATTTAACAGATGAGAGAAAGAATGTATAAATGGATAATAAAAACAAAACTCCAATGTTATTAATTAGTTTTCCAGACAATACCAGAAGAAAAAGAGACAGAAGCAATAACTAAAGATGTAATATAAGAAAATTTTAAAATGTTAGAATAAAAAGGCTTTCTAATATGGAATATTAGTTAAAAAAAAAAAAAGAAAGAAAAAAAAGCAACAACCCCTCCTGAAATTCTAACCTTTCAGTGATATTATATGAATCCAGGCAGTAATAAGAAAAGCTAGAAAAACTAATGTGGAAATACAATATAAGGTCATATCAGAATACCACGCTCCTAATTAACTCTGGGACCAAAGAGAACCTAAAACAAGTGTTAAAAGACAATTTAAAAGTAAACATGAGATCATGCACAGTGGCTCATGACTGTAATCCCAGGACTGTGAGAACAAGGCGGGTAGTTTGCTTCAGCAAGAGCAAGAACCCACCTCTAAAAAATAGCCAGGCATTATGATGGGTGCCTATAGTCCCAGTTGCTTGGGAGGCTGAGGCAAGATAATCGCTTAAGCCCAAGAATTTGAGTTTGCTGTGAGTGGTGATGCCACAACACCCTACTCTATTGAGAGGGACAATGTGAGACTATGTCTCAAAAAAAAAAAAAAGGTAAACAAGAATTAGTAAAGGATAATTATAGACAAATTTTAAAACAAAAACAAAATTAATATATCAATCGGTTATATAGCACTTATTTTGTAGCAGGTGCTATTTAAACAATTGAAATAAATTATATATGTTCATATATGCAAATCATATTTACATATGTTAACTGATCAACTTCAGTCCTGATTAAAACAATAGAAACTAGAACACCAATCAAGTTCTTAAAATTATAATTCTATCAGATTGGCAATGATTATAACATTAATTATAGCCAATGGTGCTGGGATTTGGGGAAAAAACATTCCCACACATGTTCCTGGAAGTGTAAATAACAAAACCAATCTGGAAGGAAGTTTTTAAAAACTTATGAAGACTTAATATACTCATATTCAATGATCCAAAGACAATTCCATATTTAGAAACCCCTGCTAAAGAAATAATAGCAGGTAGAGGAGGGGCAAGATGGCCAATTAGAGCCAGCCTTCGATAGAAGCTCCCACCCAGAGGGAAGGGTAATGTCCAGAAAGTACCCAATTAAGCTGAAGATTGGGAGCCAAGCCAAGAGAAAAGAGTGATAACTGCAGGTCACCTCTGCTGAGGCAAACTGCGACTCCAAGAAAGCAAACTTCAGTTAAGACTTCAAACCAGAGTCAATGATCCACTAGGATAAGACAAGGACCAGCTGAATACAAGACAGAGCCACCTAACCCCATCACACCAAGCAGGTTTCCTCAGCCTCAGACGGTAATATTGTACAGGTCTTTTGCAAAGCTATAGAGGAAAAAGCTATAGTCACCAGTCCCAGAACCCTGACAAAGGGCTGGTCAACCACAACTCCAGGAGCTCCCAATCCAATTTCACCTTACCTGCCCATCTAGCCAACCGGTAAAAAACAATCATGAGGTGGAATCAGGGAGAAAACTGGCAACATGAATAATCAGAGTAGATCACGTCCTCCAAGGAATGATAGGGCAGACACAGCACAGGATCCCATTCATAAACAAATGGTTGAGATGTTAGAAATTGAGTTCAGAATTTAGATAGCAAGTAAGATCAACAGAATGGAGGTAAAGATGGAATTAGAATTTCAAGGAGTAATTCAAAAGACGTCTCAAGAATTCAATGAATTCAAAGACAAAATCCACAAAGATTTTGACATATTGAGGGTATCTACATAGGGTCAGAAGAGATCAAACTGTCACTCTTCGTAGATGACATGAATGTATATCTGATAAACCCTAGGGATTCTACTATAAAACTCTTAGAAGTGATCAAGGAATCTCAGCATCTCAGGTTATAAAATCAACACTCATAAATCTGTAGCCTTTATATATACCAACAATAGTCATGCTGAAAAAATAGTCAAGGACTCTATTCCATTCACAGAAGTACCAAAGAGGACAAGATATGTGGGAGTTTACCTAACAAAGGACGTGAAAGATCTCTATAAAGAGAACTATGAAACTCTTAAGAAAAGACATAGCTGAAGATGTTAACAAATAGAAAAACATACGATGCTCATGGCTGGGAAGAATCAACATTGTTAAAATGTCCATACTACCCAAAGCAATTTACAATTTTTATGCAATCCCTATTAAAGCTGCGATGTCATACTTTAAAGATTTTGAAAAAAATAATATTTTATTTTACACGGAATCAGAAAAAACCTCGAATAGCCAAGACATTACTCTGAAATAAAAACAAAGCAGGAGGGATTGCATTACCAGACCTCAGACTATAAATTGACAGTGATCAAAACAGAATGGTAATCACTCTGAAACAGAGAGGTAGATTTATGGAACAAAATAGAGAACCAAGAGATGAACTCAGCTGCTTACTGTTATTCGATCTTTGACAAGCCAATTAAAAACATTCAGTGGCGAAAAGATTCCCTATTTAACCAACGGTGCTGGGCAAACTGGCTGGTGACCTGTAGATGACTGAAACTGGACCCACACCTTTCACCATTAATTAAGATAGACT
>CAUYRH010051095.1:0-36159 GCA_963574655.1 Perodicticus potto | reverse complement strand
GCCAGCCATGTACACCTGAGCTGGCGGGTTCGAATCCAGCCCGGGCCCGCCAAACGACAGCTGCAACCAAAAAATGGCCCGGCGTTGTGGCGGGCACCTGTAGTCCCAGCTACTTGGGAGGCGGAGGCAGGAGACTCGCTTGAGCCTGGGAATTAGAGGTTGCTGTGAGCTGTGATGCCACAGCACTGTATCCAGGGTGACAGCTTGAGGCTCTGTCTCAAAAACAAAAACAAACAAACAAAAAAAAAAAACAGAAGAATAGTTTGAGGCACCAATATAGACAAAAACAAGCAAAATGAAACACATTGTTTTGAAATACCATCATAGGGATGAACTTATTGCAACCCAAGTGTGGGTTTAATCTAAAACATGATTCTCTGTGGAAAAGGCAAAAGAGCACAGATCTTGAAGGCCTCACGTTACATTAAAATGGTTACTGACCTTTGACCCCTTTGGGCCTCTAGCTCCTGATTCACCTGGCTTCCCCTATTGCAGGAGAATATGAAGATGAAAAAGAAAAAGTGGCAGAGGAGATAAGAACAGAAAAGAGAAATCAGCAGTAAGTCAGAATAATGAAGAAAATGGAAACACTTTATTTTAACTGTTTTTAATGGCCTCAGTATATGGCTCTGTATAATGTTAGTTATTATAACACTAAACATAAGTACCATCACCATAACATTAGATCATTCTCTGGTCTCCTCAACCTTCATTCCATTATTTTTCTGAAGACTTCCCTCCCATCAGGACATAGGAAGAGTTCTGGGAATAATTCTCATTAGGCTCAACAGTGTTTGCATAAATTTCCTTTTCATCAGAGAGTAAGTTGTTTCCTCTGTCTTTAGGATGGGTTATTATTAAAATAAAGTGTGACCACATTAGTTTGCCAGAAGTTTAGATGAACAAAGGTTGAACAGTCAAATAAATCCTTAGCTCTCATATTTTTAAGGTGTTACAGTCCATTAAGTTACTATAGAAACAAACACAGCACTTATTGACAGAGATTTTCTCAGCAAGTTTTAACACTGACTGATAATGTGCTAATATAATAGCACTTGTTCCCTTACATTTGGATGTGCTATTAAATTTGCTCGCTGAACATAGTAAGGTAAACAGGGTAAGTTGAATTGAAAAATCTCTTTTGAAAAAGAACCAATTGGTGTGTGTTTCAATGAACTGTTTTTTATTTGGGTTGTTTTAATACCTGTTGAGAAATTTTATGCACACATTTCCAAGTCAAAAAATGCTATTTTCCAATATAAGAATAACTGACCTTTGGTCCAGGAACTCCAGGCTCCCCTCGCTCACCTCTTCCTGGAGGCCCTGCCTCCCCACGTTCACCCTGTCACAAATTGCAAAACAAGTAAATAGCAGATGCCCCAGGCTGGTATTTGGGGATTAATAAATAAGTTGAATGAAATCAAGGAAAGCAGAGAGTAATTTTTTATTTACCAAGGACCCAGAACTGTATTAATCTCTTAACATGAATTTATCTCATTTAATAATCAAAACATTTCTGGATGATTAATTTTAGGTGTCAGTTTGAGAGCATGAAGGGTCATGTGGAAAGCTGGTAAAGCATTATTTCTGGGTATGTCTGTGAAGGTGTTTCCAGAGAAGAGTGGTGTGTGAGTCAGTGGACTGAGTGGGAAGATCAACCTTCAATGTGGGCAGACACCATCAAATTGGCTGGGGGCCCAGATAGAAAGGGGCAGAGGGGAGACAAATTCTGTCTCTCTCTTCTGGAGCTGAGACACCCTTCATCTCTTGCCCTTGGACATTGGAACTCCAGGTTCTCTGGCCTTTGAATGCCACGATTTGAACAAGTAGGCTCCTCCTACCCCTCTACCCCCCTGACCCCCAGAAGGGTCTTGTGGCTTTAGCCTCAGACTGAGAGTTTCCCCATTGGTTTTCTTGGATCTGAGGCCCTGGAACTTGTACTGAGCCACAGTAGTGGCATCCCAGAGTTTCCAGCCTGCTGACAACATACAGTGGGACTTCTTAGCCTCCATAATCTGTGGGTCCATTCTGCTCATAAATCCTCTCTCAGCGCTCTCTCTATATATACATTTTTTTATTGATTCTGTCTCTCTGGAGAACCCTAAAATAAACAGTTATCGATATTATAAACAATTATTGATAAAGATCATGACTGTATCTCAAGATAGGAAGGGACATCCATTTTCATTCTATAGCCACTTTGTAAGTATTACTTGCAAGAGATATGACAAAGTGACTAAGTTCCAGATTTTGTAGTCCAGTATCCTGGGTTTTAATCCCAGCTCTGTTATTCACCAGTTCTGCATTCTGAGGCAAATTCGTTTAGTTCTGTAAACCTCAGTTTCATCCATAAAAATGGAGAAAACAATAGTACTGATCCCATATTTCACAAAGGTGAACATACAGGTGTTACAGCTTTTTGATATACAGGGTGTCCCAAACATCACCCCTAAAGTCATCATACATGGGGAAAATGGGAAATTATAGCTAAATGTACCTTTAATTGCAAAATATTCATTCCAAATTTTTACAAAATATTTATAACATATTCTTTATGTGTGGGCCATCTCTTTGTAAAATTTGTACATTTTCCCATTTGCCCTATGTTTGGTGACTATAAGGTGACTTTGGGACATCTTATATTCCTGGCTCTATGAAGTATAAACATGGCTTTTACCCTCGTGGAGCTAGTGATCTAGTTAGACAACAGGCACATGAACAAAATAGTTAAGAATCAAGGACTAAGGCTACATGGGACAGAAGAGGGATCGTTGCTGGGTTCTGAGTGTTGTGGATAGGATCCCTGGCAGTGAGACTTGAGTTATGTCCTGAAGGATGGGCACCTTTCATAAATATTGCTGTTGATGACTACACCATGGGTGAGTACTGACTGTATGAAACACTTTCCATGCATTCTCCTGTTTAATCCTCAGGACAAATGAAATTATCCATATTCCACAGGTGAGGAAGCCAAAACTCAGACATCTTAGGTACTTGCTCCAAGTCACAAAGCTTTTAAAGTGAGAGAGCTGTAATTTAAAACTGATTGTGACCAATCTTCAATTTTCGCATAAATGTTTCTGTATATAATGTTTTTGTATCTCTCTGATTGTTTCCTTTTTTTTTTTTTTTTTTTGGTTTAATGTCCATTCCTTTTATTTATTTTATTTTTTATTAAATCACAACTGTGTACATTAATGCATTTATGGGGTACGATGTTCTGATTTTATATACAATTTGGAGTGCTTACATCAAGATGGTTAACATAGCCTTCACCTCACTTACTTAATTGATGTGTTAAGACATTTATACTCTACTCTTAATACATTTGACATGTACCCTTGCAATATACAGCATAGGTGAGGTCAAAAATATTTAATATCCATTCCCTTTTTTCGTGTGTGTGTGTGGTTTTTGGCTGGGGCCAGGTTCGAACCCACCACCTCTGGCATATGGGGCCGGTGCCCCACTCCTTTGAGCCATAGGCACCACCCATGTCCATTCCTAGTTGGAGAATTGCTGAGTCAAAAAGTATAAACACTTTAGATTTTATTTCTTTTTGTAGAGACAGAGTCTCCCTGTGTCCCCCAGGCTGGTCTCAAACTGCTGGCCTGAAGAAATCCTTCTCTCTTGGTCTCCCAAAGTGCTGAGATCACAGGCAGAAGCCACAAGGCCCAGTAAAACATCTTAACACTTTAAAAGCTTTCCAAATTGCCTTCTAGGAAGATGGCATCATTTTATACTCCTTAAACATAGGGAAGGGAATGACCTCCTACATAAAAAGTAGAATTTTAATAATCAAAGACAGTTGATGGCATATTTATGAAGGACAGAAGTGCCCCCCCTCACTGAAGGAACCAATTCATCTTGGAAAAGATAAAAAAATAGGATTGGATCCTTGTCGGGTAATGCAGGGCTTTAAATTCAAGGATCTTTATCTGTATCTTGCTTATTTTGGGAAGCCTTTCTGGTTTTGTAGAGGAAGAGGGTAGGTTCTGGCAAGGGCTAAGAAAGTCTCAGCAGGTTTCTCAGCATTAAATGAGGAGGGTGTGAAAATGGATAGGTTGGGAGAAAGGCAAGGGACTTCACTGGATAGTGGCATGGAAAAGATGGCCCAGAAATCGAAGGACTCCTTTTTTGCCTTTTTGTTAAAAAAAATTCCTCTTAATCCCCCACCGGTAAAGTATAACTAGAGGGCTTCCTTTGGTATATGGAATTTTTATATTTTTAAAAAATGCACATTGTTGGTGTTTCTTTTAATATTTTACTTTAAGATTTTTTTTCTGAAAACAAACCAAAACGCTTTATTTATAAAAGTAAATTTTAACTAACTTTTACATATCATATAATGTTCATGTTCGAGGCTATTTTTGTTGCATCTACTTTCCATTCTAAAATATAGAAACAAAAACTGGCAAAAAACTTTGTTGAATTACTGAATAAACAATTTTGTAGAAGTATTCTAAAATGTCCTGACTATAATAACCCCATTTCTTTACTCTTACGTAGGCGCCTCCCAGGCATGGAAGTAGGCACTAAAGAGACAGCAGCACATAAAACAGATTTTTAGGAGCCATTACAAATTTTTCTTTTCTTTTTTTTTTCTTTAAAGACAGAGTCTCATTTTGTCATACTTGGTAGAGTGCTGTGATGTGACAGCTCACAGCAACCTCAAACTCTCGGGCTCAAGTGGCCCTCTTGCCTCAGCCTCCCGAGTAGCTGGGACTACAGGTGCCCAGTACAACGCCCAGCTATGTTTAGAGACAGGCTGGTGTCAAACTCCTGAGCTGAGGCAATCCACCCACCTTGGCCTCCTAGAGTGCTAGGATTACAGATGTGAGCCACTGAGCCCAGCCTAAATTACAAATCTTTCTTAATTATGGTCTCTCCTCACTGTGTTGGGAGAAAAAAACCACAGTCTTAGTTTGTATTTTAAATCTGAAATTTAGTGGCGCAAATCCAGACTATTTATATACCTGGAAAATAGTAGTAGTGTTCAGCTAAAAAGAGATTTTTAAATAATCATGACTTTCCCATTATGATACTGAACTCTTGCTAAGACAGGCAATTCAGATGACAGTAAACTTCAAATATTGTTAATAAAATGCACTTCCTATATCCCTTCTTGTGGAAGCACAAAAGAGGTACAGGACATTCTTTACTATAGTGTCAGGGGTTCAGAGTAGGACCTGTTATAAAAGTACTTAGTAGAACGATGTACTTGTAACAATCTACTTGGTCTGGTGAACAATGCTAGGTTCTTCATAACAGTAACTAATGTTGACTTTACATCGCCATCTTTTTTGGAAACTGCAGAATAGTTTACAATCAGTTAACTAAAGAAAAGAAATTTCGAGCTGGACTCCATTCTCTGCTGCCTGTCTGTCGTCTATCTTCCCCCATACAAGAGCAGAGTCTCATATAGCAAACAAAATGCCACCAACATTTACGACTCTGGTCCACGCCTGCTTTCCTTCTACACTGACCAGCTCTCACTTTCTCTATTACTGTCTTCACCCTTGAGGCTGCCTTCTTTTCTCACCTGGTTCTGAGGCTGCAAACCTGAATAAATACAACAGTTCTTATATCAATAGGGAATGCTCATCATTCCCTTGCTTTCTCTCTCATTTTATTCCAGAAGGCATTTCTTGTGTGAATCTGCTCAAACGAAAACAGGCATTCCTCATATTTTGTTAATAAGTCTGACAGCTCATTATGTGAGGAAGAAATTTCTTAAGAAAACAATTTTGCATAATTCCACTGAGTTTCAGTCCCCCATAGGCCATACATAGTTTCCATTTACTAGGATTAGAGTTATTTTCATTTGACCAGAGGCAATGAGTATTCTTCTGTCAGAACACACCATGAACATATTTCTCTAACACTTGGAAATCATCCCTGGTTTATTTCTGGTGAACGCAGTATACATTAAGGCAAAGACTGCTATGGTTTAAAAAGAAAAGAATGTACTTGGATATGATGTTGCCCCTTCTTTGACTCATGAGTCTGTCGTGAGTAAAGTTCCATCATCAGAGCTGTACCTTTTTATGTCTTACTGGGCAGATAAAAAGAGAAGTATGGGCCTGACTGTATTCACAGCAACATACATTTTTACATGGCAGCATAAAAATTTTGCGTTCTCTTGTAGCGTTCTCTCTATGGTTGCCAAGTAGAAGATCATGGTTTTCATTATTGAATATTTCTGCAGACTTTATTCAGGGTAGATCCTTTCAGAGCATGGCACTCAGGAATCTATATGACATAAGTACTTGCCTTTGAAATATGGGAATAGTAATAACATTTGATTTACAAGTATATCCTCGAATTGCTGGTGAGGAGCAGGAAGTAATGAGTTCTAGCTCTCCTCCTCAGAATTCCTCTACTGCTTCATATAGCCAGAAGGTTACAGCATCATATCAATTTAGGACCAATTTGGGGGACAACTGGAACAACAAATATATTCCACATCCTGTTGCCTTGTAAAAGGCTTTCTGGAGTTAATTTTCCAGAAACTTAACTTTCTATTTAATGTGGTATTTCCATTTGAAGTGTCAGTAATGCGTAGATTAAGCAGCTTTTGTTCTCTATTAGACAAAACTATCTGATCATCTCAATAACTGAGTTACCTTGCATTTCTTTCAATGGACTAAAAATATATGACAAAAATTTCAGAAAAAAAGGAAGGAAGTGAGTCTACTTACCTTTGTTCCTGGTAACCCTGGAAGGCCTGGTTCTCCCTGAGGACCAATGAAACCTGGTTCTCCCTTTAAAAAGACAGGCATATGCGATCATTATTCATTTGACAGTAAATAAATAAAGCTAAACTCATTTCCTGCTCCTAGGATTTTGGTTCATTGATTGTATACAGCTTTCTGGCTGAGATCTAGCTTCTGACTATAAAATTGATCAGAATAGGTCTGCATCAGTGAAAACACTTTGAAGCGTCTTCAAAGCTTTGAAGAAGTATTAAATAGTGAAAGTGACAAAGTTAGACAAATGTCTTTACAAGCTGCTTTCTTACCTGTCATCAGTGATTCTTACCTCTTACTACCTTAGGATCCACTGTGTTTGGGTGGATGTGATAGGCAGCCCTTAAGATGGGCCTCAATGACCCTACCCCCTGGTGGTTAAGCTCCTGTGTAATCTCTTCTCCTTGAGTGTGGACTGGATTTACTGACTCACATCTAACGAACAAAACATGGCAGAAGTGATAGGACAGCATTTCTGGGTCTATGTTATTACGAAGATTGTGGCTTCCACGTAGGAGACTCTTTCTTGTCCCTTTTGAGTCGAATATCATGCTTTGGGACAGGCCAGCTGCCACGTTGTGTGCAGGCCTATGGAGAAACCCACATTGTGAGGACTGAGGTCTGCCAGCAACCACACGTGTGAGCTTGGGAGCAGATGCCCCTCCCCTGCAGGGTCTGCCCCAGCTCCAGCCCCAGCCGACAGCCTCTGCAATCTCATGGGAGAAGGAGCCAGATGCCCATTGCTGTGCTGTGTCTGGATCCCTGTCTCTGAGAAACTGTAAGATGATTAATGTTTGTTTTAAGCCACCAAATTTTGGGTTAACATGATAGGCAAAAATAGAAAACTGATAAAATGGATGTGGTCAGGGAAGAGATTCAGGAAAATTAAGCATGAAAAGAAAAATCTCTCTCCTTGCCATTAAAAGTTTATCTCCACTGCCTGGAGGAAACCTAGCTGGCATAATAAAAAATATATTGGCCTTAATCCCCAATTCCTGGCACTAACCTCCTAAAAGACTGGGAATTTTCTGGGTGATAGGACTAAGAAACCCTTTTTTGTTGTTCATAACCAACCCCTTCCAGCCATCCCTGAATTTATGAGAATGAAGTGACTCTTAACAGGCCCTTGGATAGCTTCAGGATGGAAACTGATTGGCAGAGGAACCAACTGTTGATAAGAGGGTTGGAACTTTCTGCTTCATCTTCCAACCCCTAGGGAGGGGAGAGTGGCTGGAGATAGAGTTCATTCTCCAATGGCAAATGACTTAATCAATTGTGCCTATGTAATGGAACCTCCATAATCTCCCTAAATGACGGGATGACAGAGCTTCTGAGTTGGTGAGCACGTCCATGTGCCAGGAAAGCGAAATGTACCAACTCCACAGGGACAGAGGCTCTTGTGCTTGGGACTCTTCCATACATCACCCTGTGTACTTTTGTAGCTGGTAGTTCATTTTCACCCTTTACCATCAACTGCAATACTAAGTACAGCATTTTCCTGAGTTTTGTGAGTCATTCTTGCAAATTGTCAAGCTTGGTTTGTGAGAACCCCTGAATTGGCAGCCAAGTGGGTAACCCGGGGACTAGCTTAACGTAACTGGTGTCTGAACTGAGGTCAGCCTTGTGAGACTGAGCCCTTAAATCTGTTGAGTCTGATACCAACCATGGTAGTTAGTGTTGGAATAGGATGGTGTCAGAGAATCAAAGAGTTAGAGAATTGGTGTTGGAAAAGACCTGAGACTAGTGTTCACATTGTAAACGTCTTGGATTGTTAACAGTTTTTAATGTTGTTTGATATATTTGATTTTTTTCTAAGGCAGTAGTATTTTTGTCTTTGTTTTATGATACTTGGAGTTGAGCAGGAAGGTAGAGAGGGAATGTTTTGCAAGATATTCTAAAATGTCAGAAAATATTTTTTAAACAAGTGAATTTTCAAAATATGCTATATAAAACCTTGGGTATTGGGTAGGGAACAAAAGACTATTACCAACACAAAACATATCAAACTGATTTATAACTCAAACAGATTTATCTCTAGCTCTAGTGCTCATGAGATGGATTTACGAAAAATAAAGAGGTTGAGGTAGGGAACTAATGCTCTAGGTTTGCTGCTTGTGAACTTTCTGTAATTCCCTATTCTACCTGTCCTATTCCCTTTTACCTAAGGGAAAGGAGAAGCTGAAAATGTAATTTTGGGTGGATCTCTTACTGTTCTAAAATGAAAATCTGAACTATATTCAGAGATATCAATGATGACCATTTTACGTCTAGTAAAGGAGTTTAACTTATTTCATAAACACAAAAATTCTAAGGAATACATTTATTTACATGTAAAATATTTCTCCCAATAAAATGATGTATGCAAATAAATAAATACGTCCTCCCCACTTTTAAGAGAAATGCTGTGTTAAAGTCAATGTATGTCATTGTAACAATTTAGTGTCATGGAAATGCAAAGCACGTTAATATGTTAAAAGTCATACAGGTAGACAAAAACGCTTTCATATCTTCAAGTAGAAATAAAATTATCTCATGTTTGTTTAGCAAATCAAGTAGAAGCACCATTAAGACATACTAATAGAAGAGAATTTGAAAAAAGAGTAAATGTTGCAAAATACACTTCTTATTCAGGTTAGTATTTAGTTTATAAAAAGATGAATCATGCAGGGGCATTATTCACAAACAAATAAATGAGGCTCTGTGATCTTAGTAGCCAGACAAAGGTGTTTTTTCTTTCTTTTTTTAAATATAAAATTTTATTAAAACAGTCACACTCTAATGGGGGAGGTGGTCAGAGACTCACCCACCAAAGAGTTTTGTACATATGTTTAAACAGGACAACAGAACACATGGAAACACACTGTCACGGGGTCAATCCATGATCCTCCCCCATAGGAACAAGACTTTAAATTCCCCTTAGCAAGCATACAGAAAGTTCTTCTAAACAGAATGTTCAGGGGAATAATTTTATTTTACTTGTTTATTAGCAATACATTTAGCAGCCTCAACAATTTTAGCACCATTAATATTGGCTAATTTTCAAGGCTTTGAGTATGATTAGTTATACCTGATCATGCCACTCTTAGAAAACATCTACCCTATCTATACATTCCCACATATTTATTTCAAAAAATTGAAGGAAAAAATAGCATACTTTGAGATGACAGTTTTATGTTCATTTATTTCCAGAGCTCTCAATCATTTTAGAGACATTATTTCCATCCTTTCTGTATTTTGGCAGGGTGGGGAGGAGATGATTATTGTTCTCTTTTTTCTCAGGGTTCAAAAGCAATTGTTGAAGTATATAAAGCATGGATATATCCACTTGTAATCTTGAGCTGGTGGGCTGATTCTTAACCTTCTTAAGCTTATACCAGAGGTTCTCAAAGTGTGCTCTGAAGCCCTCTGGGGATCCCTGGACCTTTTCAGGGAGTCTTTAAGGTCAAACTGTTTTCATAACACAAAGACATTATTTGTTTTTTGTTTATTTTAACTTTCATTTTCCCTTCAATGGACAGAGTATGAAAAATTCATGGTTGTAGATTCCACATTGCACCAAACTTTTAAGAAACTACCACTTGTGGAGTTTGGAGTAGTATCAAAGAAGCATATCAATAATTATCTATTAGGATAGTCTATTAAAATAACCTCCCCTTGTCCAATTATATATCTGTATAAGGCTGGTTTTTCTTCATACAGTTTAACCCAAACAACAAATGCAACAAGATGAATGCAGAAACATATATGGGAATCCAGTTGCTTTCTAGTAAGCTAGACATTAAAGAGATTTGACCAAAAAAATAAAAAGTATATCAATGCCACTTTTCTTGATTGTTTTTATCTTGTCTTTAAAAAACAGTTATAATTCATAAAATATGCTATTTCACATCTGATTGATTTAAAATTTTTTCTGTTATAATTTCAGATATAAAAATAACAAAAAAAAGCTCTTTCAATTCTAATTTTTAAGAGTGCAAAGGGATTGTGAGAATAAAATGCTCAAGAACTGCTGTACAAAAATGTAGAATTATGTTAAAGGCTGACTTCACAAGCTGGAGTCCTGAGTGCCAAATAATAGAAGATCTGATATTGTTGATAGGTCACTTAGAAAAGATGTACCATAAGAAAATGCAAGCAAAGCACTTAGCTCTCTCTCTAGAATAAAGTATATGCAATATATGCTTCTTATTATTGTTTCCCTTATCTTATAGGCTTAAAAATTTAGCTATTATTAATATTAGTAGCAGTAGTATTACAATCTCTGCAACCTAATTGGCAATATACAAGGTGACTTCTTGTCACCTTTCAACCTGCCTGGGGCTACATTCAGTACTTCTTCAATTTCTCTTAAGAAGTAACCCTAAATTTCCTCATATGAGTATATCGTTATCTTCTGAGCAACATCTATCTTCCAGGGCAGTGAGAACTGCAAAACCAAAAGACATTTAAAACATACAAACTATGTCAGACAGAGAAATGACAGATTTCCTAAGAATGAGTTTTCCTCCCTTAAGAAAGGAAAAGAGGAAAATGGTCATATCTATTAAATTTCCCTAAATAAATGAACCCTTAAAAATGTTTTATTGGAATGGATAAATAAATTCAGTAAACTCTCAAGTGACAAAATCAATGTACACAAATCAGTAGCATTCATGTATGCCAACAACAGTCAAGATGAGAATCAAATCAAAGACACAATACCTTTCTCAGTAGCAACAAATAAAATAAAATATCTAGGAGTATTGTTAACAAAGGAGGTGAAAGAGAGAGAATTATTAAACATTCAGGACAAAACTGCAGAGGATGTAAACAGATGAAAAAATAGACCATGCCCATGGATCGGTGGAACCAACATTGTTAAAATGTCTATACCACCCAAAGTCGTTTACAGATTCAATGCAATTTCCATAAAAATACCACTGTCATTGCTTGCAAATCTAGGAAAAATAGATCTGTGTTTCATATAGAACCATTAAAAAAACCCAAATAACCAAGGCAACCTTACATAATAAGAACAAAGCAGGAGGCATCATTTTAACAGACTTCAACCTCTACTACAAAGCCAGAGTGACCAAAGCAGCATGGTACTGGGACAAAAACAGAGACATAGACATCCATATACTATGGATCAGAACAGAAAACCCAGACATGAAATCATATTTATATTGCTATCTGATTTTTGACAAAACAGATAAAATCATACACTAGGAAAAAGAATCCCTAAATGGTGCTGGGAAAACTGGATATCACATGTAAAAGACTGTCTGCACCTTTCACCACTTACAAAAATTAACTCATGATGGATAAAAGACTTAAATTTAGGAAACTAAGAATCCTAGAAGAAATGGTTGGAAAAACTCTTAGAGTTATCAGCGAAGGCAAAGAATTCATAAAGAAGACCCCTAAAGCAATCACAGCAACAACAAAAACAAATAAATGGAACCTGATCAAATGAAAAAGCTGCATAGCCAAGAAAACAATCAAAAGAGCAAATAGCCCACAGAATGGGAGAAAATATTCATATGATATACATCTGGTACAGGACTAATAATCGGAATCTATAAAGAACTCAAGCAAATTAGCAAGAAACAACCATACAACCCCATTAAAAAGTAGGCAAAAGGGCACAAACCATTCAAATGAAGCTATACCAATGGGCAAAAAACTCATGAAAAAAAGCTGAATGTCTCTGATCATTAGGGAAATGAAAATCAAAACCACAATGAATACCTCCTAATGCCAATGAGAATGGCTCATATGAAAAAGTCCCACAAAAGATGCTGGCATAAATGTGGAGAGGGAGGAACTCTCGTACACTGTAGAGTGGGCCTGGGCCTGCAACCTAGTGCAAATTCTATGGAAAAATGTATGGAGATATGTCAAAGAACTTAAAGTAGACCGACCAATTGATCCAGCAATCCCATTGCTGGATATATAAAGAAAGAAGGTCATTTTACAAAAAAGACACCTGCACTTGAATGTTTATAGCACCACAATTCACAATTGCAAAGACATGAAAACAACCCAAGTGCCCACCACTAAAAGAATGGATTAATAAAATGTGATATATGCATACTATGTGATACTACTCTGTCATAAAAAAAAATGGCAATCTAATATCTTTTGTAACAACCTGGACGGAACTGGAAGTCATTCTTTCAAGTGAAATATCTTAAGAATTGAGAATACTCAATACCAAATTGTAAATAATTGCTCAAAACTTTAGAGCACATATGGAAATAAGTCTCAGCGAAAATCAAGTTGTAGTCAGAACTGTTAACAATTCTTTTCTTTTTTTTTTTTTTTGAGACAGAGCCTCAAGTTGTCACCCTGAGTAGAGTGCTGTTGCATCACAGCTCACAGCAACCTCCAACTCCTGGGCACAAGCGATTCCCCTGCTTCTGCCTCCCAAGTAGCTAGGATTACAGGCACCTGCCACAATGCCCGCCTATATTTTTGGTTGCAGCCATCCTTGCTGTTTGGCAGGCTCGGGCTGGATTCGAACCCACCAGGTCTGGTGTATGTGGCTGGTGCCTTAGCCACTTGAGCCACAAGTGCCGAGCCATGTTAACAATTCTTATTAACCAAGATAGAGGAAAGAGTCTGAGTCTGGGGAAAAAGGTAGGAAGACGTAGCAAAATACTTTTAGGCAATCGTCTTTGGAGTAAATCATACTACATAAAAACAAGCTTATATACATTTTCAGGGCAACAAATAGGGGAAATAACTATTTATATGAGAAATGTATAATGATTCTCTCAGCTGTTTTGCATTTTTGATCTTTAATTGATGAGAAATAGGAGAATGCTAAATTGAAAATTATTCACTTGCTTGTCTGAGGAGACAAAGTGGAGGAGGAAATTTGAACTATAATGGAATTAAGCTCTTACATTACTTTTAATAAAGGAAAAAATAAATCCAGAAGTTCCCCCTCCTTTTTTCTTTTTTACTAGGCAATTACCAGAATTAGAAAATCCGAATCATAACTTCAAGGAGCTGCTTTAGACATAATACGGGAACACAAAGCAGACATGGTTTGGAAAGAGCAGGTGGTGGCTATCATCATCAGAGAAATAAGCATTTGAACAGGCAAACAGTAAGTAAAACAGCTCTCCCAATGAAGTGAAAACAATAAAATAGGACGTTTTCCATAACCATTAACCTTTTAAGTTAATGATCTGTTAGTGCTTTTTTAAAAAAAAATAATAAAAATGTCTAAGGAAAATGGGGGAAAGGCAGAGATCTTAAACATCTACTTTCCTGGATATCTGAGGGCACCAGGTAGTAGCCTAAGCCTAAGTTGAGAAGCACACCAATTATTTCAGCTACTCTGCTCTAAAAGTACTTTCTTTAAAATATCCTTTACACACACATACATATATATATACACACACGCATTTCTTTTCTCATTTCACATGTATACACCTCACATTCTCCATCCTATCTTCTCATCACCATCTCAAGTTAATTAGGATTTTAAGTTTTTGTTTTGGGCATCAGTAAGCTCAAGATGACCAAGTTAACTGGGTTTCTCCAACTGGCACTGATGATTGTGCAGAAGGGAATGAAGTGACGGCAACCAACCAACAAGTCTTAAAATAAGTCATTTCTTGCAAAATTAGTGCCCAGCTAGAAAGAGGAAAGAGAAAAGAAGAAAGAGAAGGATGGGGAAAGAAAGCAGGGCGAGAAGGAGAGAAAGGAAGGAAGACACGAGGGGAGAGAGGAATGCAGGGGAATAGGCACCTGAACAATTTCTTTTCCCCTCTCCATTACCATGACAATTAAATCCAGATTTAGTCTGTTATTTTTGTTTTCATTGTTTTATCTTGTTTTGTTTTTATTGATTCCGGAATTCTCCAAACTAGATTTACTCCTGAGACAAACAGTGAAATCCAAACGATGTATTATCTACTCTTTAAAATAAGTACAGAACCATGATTTAATCAAAGCCTGGGGATAAGACGATAACACTATTTATCAGAGTCTGTAATATAATCCAAAATTTTCATCACCAGAACATAATTAATAGCTGACACCCTATTCTGCTTCCCAAGCTACATGCTAACCAGTGAGTAAATGGGCTGTCAGAGAAATAGATGGTTTAGCCCTGCTGGTGTTATTGTAAGATGGACTAATGAAGCATCAAATTCCAAAATGAAGACAAATTTGGTCTAATTTTCTGGTCTTTTCCTGCATATTGCATCTGATTTCTCCCCGAGTTCTTTCATAAGATTTATCCTTTGGCTATCTTTAAAATTAATTAATTAGCTCATCGTCATCGAGTTAAAAAATCAAACCAGGTCTCAAGACCATAACGACATATTTCCCTTGTAGAGCTGGCAGAAAAGGTGAGTAGCTTTCGTTTTAGCAATTCGACTAGGGTTCAGGGAGGACAGAAGTGATGCTGCTCATTCAGGATAAAGTACTATATAGGCCTGATGGTACACTGCTGGGGGCAGCAGCAAGCAGACCTACCTGAAAATCTGACATAAGTTGCTAATTAGAATAAAAGCTTAGAATAACCAGAGCACATAAAAGAATGAAGTCTGTGGAGAAAAACTACAGCTGAAATCAGAAGTGTATCTTCACATCGATCTTTCAACCAGTTAACCATCGGGGTGGCTGCACTTCAGTCTTGTAGTGTTAAGCTTAGTGACTATAAGCTATCCTAACTAACATGTGCTATATTTGATAATTATCCTGTTTTTGTGCCAAACAAAAATTTCCATCATTGATTAGGGTGTCAGTATTAAGTCTCTTTCTTTCTCCTTTCCCCTTTCTTTCATAAACTGGCAATACGTACACATAGAAATAAAGCAAACTATAGAAGATTCAGCTATTGAAAAATGGCTCCTCCTCATCCTGTGTAGGATAAAAAGAAGATAGCTCAAAGATACGATTTTTGACTGGTCAGGCTTCTTCACCTCGTTTGCTATTACTTGTAGTCTAGCAAACAGTCTATTGAGAAATCAGCTTAAATTCAATGTCTTCTGATCAAAGCCCCCAAAACTAACAAACAAAATAACCACAGAAACAACTAGCATCTCTAACAACCACAAGAGCAAAAAAACCTCACAAGGCAAAGTTGAGAAATTCTTAGCAACATGACCCTTACGAAATCAAACAACAGCCACCAAAGGCCTCATTAAGTCTAAGAATTCTATAATAAATCTTAAATAATTTTTCTTCAAACCTACATTTAATATATTGCAAGAAAGTATTTTAAATGACCTTATTTTATCTTCTCAATGGTCATGGAAATGGTCTGCTTAATACTCTTGTCAAATTTACATAATGATGAGAAGAATCAATGAATACTTAGATGGGATTATTATTCAAGGTACGAAAACAAGGGACAACCTCATTTATACAGACAGAGCTCGCCAGGTGTTTCCCTATAAACTTTCTGATATACCATGCATTAAACTGGAATGGTAGCCAGAAAGTCCTAACTGATTAGCTCTTGCTCGTAGAAAAATCTCTGGTTTTTCACTTATTGCCATTTGCTTTGTTTTTATAAGTCATTATTAATTAAACAAGTAAAAAATATTATTTTTTAGCCTGTCTAAAAAACTTCTAATATGCAGCTTAAACCAAGTCATGGTTTCTATGAATTTATTATCCCCAAGCAGATTCAATTTTCATTGCTCAATAAATAGTACAACAGGGCTTGAAAAATATGTGCGGATTTGCCTGGGTGCTAAAAGCATCACCAATAATTTTGATTAATGTGTCTTGACACTGAATGCATTAGCCATACAATATTCTTATTGCTTGAAGGCTAATTAGAATTCAAGTCAGCATGATACCTGGTTTTGAGGATTACAGAAAGAACATTTGTTGTAATAAGAATCTCCAGGCAGCCAGTTCTGGTAATGATTGATTTGTAAAATTGTGGAGGGGAAAAAAGAATACGAAAGTAGAGTCTGCCCCCAAAATACTTATTTCCCTTAAGGATCAAATTTGAGTATAAATTAAACATCTTGGTGGCTCTGATGAAAATGAACTACAATAGCAGGTTTATTTCAAATCCAGAAAACATACCTTTCTGATTTCTTTTTTTTTTTTTTTTTCTTCTAACGGGATCACATCATGCAAGCACATTCATTGTATTTATTGGAGATTTCATTATGGCTGCTAAAAATCTCTGAGTTCTGGTTATATGAGTTGCCTAATTGGGCTCAAATTACTCAACTTCTCAGATGGACTTTGGGCAAGCAGGAAATAATTATATGTAACAATAACACAATGTTATTCTTTCAATCAGTATTTCTCCTTTTTCTTTGTCTCTTTTAGGAATTCATTTCACATCCTATACTACTTCCAAAAGCTTTGTTCTGCTATTTTTAAAATGTGATTTGATGTTTCTGAGCAAAGAAACCTCATCTCTAGAGGATTTAGAAGATATGTTTCTATTAGATTACTGAACACTATACTTAATCCTAAGAATGCCAAAGCAAATGTTTCTGCCACCTGTAAAAATTAGTCTTTGTATGATTTAGTGTCACAGGTGATTTCATATGATGAGGTATAAAGAGTTAGTGACTGTCTCATACCCACACAGTTCTCAAGTTCTTGATCTGAATGTCCAATTTTTGGTAATGTGGAAGCCAGAACAAAAACATCAAGCTTTGAAGTGAGGTATACTGTGAAAATTTCTTTGCCACCTAAATGATTTGAAGTCATTTTTACCATACTGTGTCTCCCTTACTCTGCTATTTTTTTCTAATTTACTTTGTGAATATGGTGAGAGAAACTGGTGATATGCTGAAAGGGGAAAGGAAGCACTGAAAATCTGTATTCATGAAAAATGTCCCAGGTTAGGCAACTCTGAGTTAGGCCTGGAGAATGTCTATCATTATGTGTCGTATTTTCTTTTAGCTTTTCCTGTGAACAGTGTCAGGCAGGAGAACTTCAATGGTGTCCTGTCTTATGCCCAGAAAATTGTGCTCCTTCATTTGTTGTGCCAGAAATACATTTCAGCAAAGGGATACAGTGTGGTGTCACGTTTCAAGAAAAAGCACGGGCTCTTACTGCTCTTAAAGGTAACATACACCTATCACTGCAAAGGAGTCTTCAGAATTTAGATCTGTTAACCCGTGGAGCATATGAAGCTTTGTGTTCTACAGGTTAAAATTGCTCTCACGAGGGAAAACCACATAGGACAGGTGTGTAACCAATGTTTCTGATATTCTGAGCTGCCCTAAGAGAAAGAAATTATGATAGCCAAAATTTACATAGCACTAACTATATGCTTTGCAATATTTTAGGAGCTGTACATATATTAATTTATTTAATTCTCACAACAACCCTTGAGTTATGTTCAGTGATGACTCCCATTTTATGAGGAAACTGAAGCACAAGGAAATTATAAAACTTGCCCCATATCGTAACACTGATAAGGGGTAGAACACATTGGGATCTCTTCTAAAGTCACTGCTTCATACTGCTTACATACCAGGGCAATATAAATGTAGAAAGGGGTAAGTAATGTATTTACATTTTCCAAAATAAGTATAGAGAGAAAAATTTTAAGAAACAAGAACTTTGAGTCTTATCCTTTTATGTGATATCCAAAAAGCTGGTTATAATAATCTTACCCATTAAAAATACTTGAAGGCTTGTTTAAAAAACTAATTTTCTGAGCTCAAATCTTATTCCAGAAGATCGATGTATGCATGGTACATTGTACATAATTTAATTTTCTCAGTTGAACATCTTGACACTACATGAACCATGAATGCATGAAATAGAAATTCCAAATGTCTTCCACATGGTGAGAGGACTTTCAAATACTTCTGCAGGAAGCTTACGAGTAGTTTGAAATTGTTATGCCTGTTCTTAGTGACTTTTATTATGTATGCCTAAGGTCTTAGCACTTTTCTCTGAGTGGGACCTTGAGGTGACAGATAGATGAGTCTGCTGTCTGTATTTAGGTACTTTGCTCATTTCCTGAGTGCTATGGAAGGCATGTGGATGCTCATTAAGTTTCCAGCCATTCCCCGAGAGCAACAGGTGGGGAATCAAAGCTTCCCGGTATGTCATGACTGGTTTCCTCAAAGTCTTGGAAATAACAGATGGCATTTGCATGCTCTCTGTTGTACCAGCAGATAAGGAGGAGATGAATAGCAACAGGAAGCATTTCCAAAGCATAAAAAAACACACAGGTCTAGGAAGATTATGACTAATGTTCTTGCCACCACACATTCTTTATCCATACATGGTGGTTTCATCCTTTAAATACTGTTACTCATTCAAACTATGGAATCATGGCTACCTACTAGAAGGAAGGTAAATGAAAGGAATAAAGAACATTCCCAGGCAATGAAACTGTATCATACAGTTATAATCTCTTAAGTCTATATTGATAAATATCTAATGACTACTAATGACTGTGAGAAGTCTTTAAATCATCTCCTTTAAAAAATTAATTATTTATACTGATTATCCACTTCCTTTCACGAAAAGCATAGCTCCTATATCCTGAGGGAGAAGACAAAGCTTATTAGACCAAAAATAGAACTTAGTATTTGAATCAAATACGGGATAGATACCCAATAGTGCTTGACAATTACATAGAAAAGTATTTCCAGTGAATGATGAAAAGGGTTTTTGTCAATTGATAGCTTCTTTTCACAAGAGATACTAATCAGGGATAGAAAAACAAAAGAAAACATCAGAGCCACACGACCTTCACAAAATACATCGGGCAATTTTCAATGACTCCAGGAATAAAGGCAATTACTAAAGGTGGCAGATCACTAATGTCCCTTCCAATCTGAAAAAGTTTAAAACATTCAGACTAGTCCACAGATGGACTAGACCCTAGGCTAATGCCCAGGGTCCAGTGGGGTATTTTTCATGGTGGAGAACATAAGGTTAAAATAATGTAATGGTAACATACAGTAGCAATTGAAACTGTTATTTGTTTTTGCTTCAGGGAGAAAGAACCAATTCCTTTATGCTCATGTACTCTCTACTAAAAAAGCGTGTCAAGCTCAGGAGAAGAAACAACTGGATTTCAAAGCACTGAGGTTCCTGTGAGACGTGGTGGCAGTGTAGCCCTGCCAACCTATAAGCATTTGCTGTAGGAAACTCTGCCCCAGCCCTTCCAAATTCCCTTTCTTTTAAATGCCTCGCTGCTTATTTCCAATGCTGCCAACTTCTTTTTACACTCAATTAATGCTGAATATCATTTTCTTAAATTCATTTAAAAATTTTATGATTTCCTAATCTTTTTTAAAAAGCTATCTTTTTTTTAATGTGTGGAAGTTACTAAGAAACTGCCATAATTTAACTCTATAATATGAAATCGTGTATTAATTTATGAAGGTATTTTTGCTAATTTTCAAGTGACTTTGACTCATTAGTAAAGTATTGCTGCAGAGTGGACTTTTTCAACAAAGGTACCAAAGACTAAAAATAAACTAAAAGGACATATTTTTTTAGCAAATATACTAAAAATAACTTTTATGATACTGATCTGGAAACATCAAACAAAAAGCCTGAACAAAAATTTCTGAGCGCCAACCGAAGGACAGAGTTGTCATGTTTAATAATTATACCAAATATACTCTTAAAGTATTACCTAGGATACCGTGTGGTCTCAGGGAACTCAGTAATTTAACATTTCTGTTTTAAAATCATATTATTTCATATAACTCACACTCTAAGCAGAGTCTTCATAAAATAGTATACATAACACACACTTGAAGTAGAAATATTAATTTCATAATAGACTAATACATGATGGAGATTGATTAAAAACTTTGTAAGATGAGAATGATGTATGGAAAAATGCATTTGTGTGATCCTATCCTATCAAGTACTTCTAGAATATATAAACGTTTTTTAGAAAGAAGCTGATTTTCAAGGAGGAACTACAGCTAAGGCAGTGTCACTGGAAGCCCTATCGGTTCCCACGTGAAAAATATTTTAACAAATTTTGACAATGTTTTTCACATTTTTAAGTGGTTTAAGATCATTTAAAACAATGTTTCAAAGTAAGCTTTAAACAATTATTTGAAAAGATACTTACAAAGTTTATAGGGACAGTCTATGGGTTGGGTCAAAATATTTCAGTAATATGATGTGTACTTTGCAGGAAGTGGAAGCACAAACGCTTTGGAGGGATTATTATAATGGGTGAATCACAAAAACAGCTGCTTAAATGTTAGATTTATGGGGATGTTAAGACTCTAATTCTGTTCAAAGTCTGATAGGGTCTAAAGGATAAAATCAAAATGTGAAGGTAAAGAAACATTCTAGACTTTAACAAATTCCAATGACTTCAAATGAAGTGGCATTTACATTTACTTAAAGGGCATAGCAAGATAAATAGCAGAATATACAGTCCAGATACCTCTGGCAAATTTTAGCAATATCTGTACTTAATTTGTAACTAAAAAAATTTGGTCCATTGGGATGGCTGGAGAGCATTTAAAGAACAGCATTATATTTTTACTTTTCATTTTTTCCTATGTTCCTTTGATTTGAGTGAATCTCATAATTATAGTTCTATGAAGCCAAGACTGTCAGTGCAGTATTTACCTTTATCCCCGGAAGTCCAGGAAGCCCAGGAAGCCCTGGTTCACCCTACACGGGAAAATCACATAGCATTATAGAAAGGTTTGTATTCAGTCACAAGTCTGGAGAGAAACATGGCAAATGTTCCTAGCGTAACACTTTCTGCATATAGAGATAGTTCTTTCAAAAAATAGTCCACTTGCAAAAAGTTTGGTGAAATCATACAATTCAGTCAACTCTTGATTTAGGAGTTGATTGACTAATTTGTAGATTTTTAAAGGATTTTCTCCCTCTTCCTGCCTGTTTACCGCCCATTGGCATCTCTATCAAAAGGCAACAAAGAGGAGGAAAAAAGGAGGAAAAAACTCCCCTATTTGATTATTCCTTGGGTAAATAATTTGGTGGGGAGGTTGAAGATATTTACTGAAATAAGAATTGTGTGTGCATTACAACAATGCTTCCTATTCCAATACTCTCTCACCTCAGATAATCAAGAGTTGGCTGTACGAACAGATGGTCACTTTAAGACAAAACACATTAAAAGTCTTGCTCACTCAGAAGTGTAGTAAGCTTTCCTTTCCATTCCTGAATGATGAGAAGATAAATAAGTGGTTAAGATTATCTTGATCTCCAGCCTGTATTTCTGACAATTGTTGAACGTAGGCAACAATGCTTAGCAGCTTAGGGCTAATGGGACCACGCAGCTGTTCCTGAATACAGGTTTGAGATTAAGCCATACATTTGGGTGAGCACAGTGGAGTCAAGCTTAACCTTCTCATTTTCACAGAATTGTCTACATTATTTTAAGCACAAAGAATGATGACAAGAGGTTATGTTGTTTAGACAATCTCCTGAATTCTACTGAATATCTATACAGTAATCTCAGGAAAAAATAAAAAGTCTTCTCTGTTGGATTGAAGTGATTATTATTTGAGGAATAAAAAACGAAGGTTAAAGGATCATCCCATTTCATGATGGTCAGTCAGTGAGACACTATATCGGAAGGGATAGGAACACCAAGCTAACGTGAAATGGTAGAAGAAAATCTTTCTTTTAATCTAAATGCTTTAACAATCCTCATTCCAAGGAGAATCTACTAAGAACAACCAGACATTCCATCTTTAATATTCTTATTTTCAAATTATGAAGAGCCATAATTTGCTCTTATAGTATCATAAAATGACTCCTCAGACCGTTAAGCTGTTTGATTAGAACAAACCAAGGAGAATGACTTTCTTTCTTTTCTTTTTTTTTTTTTGTAGAGACAAAGTCTCACTTTATCACCCTCAGTGGAGTGCCGTGGCGTCACACAGCTCACAGCAACCTCCAACTCCTGGGCTTAGGTGATTTTCCTGCCTCAGCCTCCCAAGTAGCTGGGACTACAGGTGCCCACCACAACGCCTGGCTATTTTTCTGTTTTTGCAGTTCGGCAGAGGTTGGGTTTGAACCCACCACCTTCAGTATATGGGGCCAGCACCTTACTCGATGAGCCACAGGCGCTGCCTGAGAATGACTTTCTTGATGAGTTAACTGAAAGATACTTCAGGAATGCAAAAGAAAAACTATTCTGTTTGAAACAATATAAATGAAAGTGTGCACTGTGAACAATAAAACTAAATGAGATTGAGCCACAGAAGAAAAGATAATCATTAAGAACTTGTTTGTTATTCTATTAAAAGAATAAAGATTAAATTTCATAAAAGATTAAATTTTATATAGATATAACATTATACATTTGATTTTTTTCTTTCCCTTTCATCCTTTAATAAACAAATTTAAGAAGATCCAGTAAAAGGGCTTATATGCATATTTTACCAAAAAAACTCTTTTACTTTTTAAAAAAGCAATAAGGCCCTGTGAAAACCGTAAATTGCAATAGAATATACAACCAGTAAAAGTAAACATATTAATGACAAATCTATAGCTCTGTATTGTTGTAGAAAAGTCTCCCAGAAGTCATTTTGGAGACAACCCATTTGAAACATTAGTGGAAACAAATAGGTCATAACCTTACTTTCCAACAGGAGTACTCATCACACATTTCCATCCCACCAAATTAAAAGCATTGTATTACTATTTTAAAGAAAGATATTTATACACACACATACATAGACACCTATGTTTTCTAATAATGAGAAAGACCTATAAGATATTATGGAATATTTTATAATGCAGCTTGAATTCTTACAGAGACTTTGAACATTTAGACTTTTTTCTACATCATGTGTGTATATTTATGTATATATGTGTATTAAGTCATATATATTTTTTTTGAGACAGGTTCTTACTCTGTCATCTGAGCTAGAGTGCATCAGAACTCACTGCAGTCTCAAATGCTAGGACTCAAGAGATTCCCTTGCCTCAGCCACCTAAGCAGCTGGGACTACAGGCATGAGCTGTCCCACTTGCCCATAAGTGCATTTTTTAGTGAACAAATATTTCAGAAATTCATGTGTTATAATCTTGAATTTTTATAAGTTTTATCTTTCCAAATTTATGTTTAATTTAAGGTAGTGGTTGACATAATGAAAGATTGTAATATAGTTAATGTGACCCTTTGTAGAACATCTCAACATTTTTAGGAAGACTATTCTACTTATATAAATTCTCTATCTTTATACTACAAAACCTTATCTTCTAATTAGGAGATAGTGTTTTAGGTAAGTTCTCCATTCTTGCCTATTCCTTGGCTTAGGGGCTTCTCTGAGTTGAGTTCTTGGCTGTGCATAGCTGGTAGGTCAGATGTGGGTCATAATTAAGAATTGGCTTGTTATCTCAAGTATTTAAAGAATACTCGTCTAAGCAGACTAAACTTTACATAGATACATTATTCTTTTAACTTTTTTTCTTGCCCTTTCACTTTTTACTTTCCATTGTAGAACATCTTCAAAATCAGGATTGTTTTCATCTATGTACCACTACAGTACCCTGTACTGTTAGAGAAAATTCTATTGTGAGGGTCTCTTCTGATGTGGGATCAGGTAATTTTACTCCCTTAAAATGAAAAAAAATATATATATATATATGTATATATTTACAAAGATGTGGAGAAATTAGGAAGAAAAAATTAGGCAATGGAACATAATACTTATTTATAAATCTATATACCCTTTACGTGAACCTACATATGCTCCAATTCACATATGAATAACATACTTTGCTGTTGAGGCTATAAAAGAAAAAAATCCAATGAAATCACTTATGCATTATGAATATTACTTCAGATATCAAACTTTTATGCTAGAAAAGACTACATAGCAGAAAGCAAATCAATGAGGTCTTTTACTGTATCATGATATTCTATACTTTTCTGGAATGTTCCTAACGCAGGAGCATAAGTGCCCTTGAACACACAGCACAGTTCTGCTATGGTGACAAAAATGCCATAGAAAATCTTGTGAACTGATTCTGCACTCAGTTCAGGTTGTCATTTTCCTAATCTACATAAGCAGTAAGCAAGGAAATACTTTACTTTTAAATCAATGTTGGGATAAATATTGCCAAATCCCAATATTAGGCAAAGGGTGTGATATATTGTGGGAAAGTGAGATTGTGTTAAAGGGCAGAATCTGGCGTAAACAGTAATGAAAAGATATGATGCTCATGTCAGGGCACATACGTGTATTTTTCAGATGGGTCATGAACTTTCAATGAATCCACCCCCTCTCTCAAGATAATTTGAAACTGATTTTTAATGAAATATAACAGAAATGCAATGTTTTTGTGTGTAAACCTAGAAACTTCCACAATGAATCTAAACTTTGTATTTCTAAATAATAATCATGATAAGGCAATGGCTCATTAAACAATTGAAAATTCATTCGGATATTCCACTCTGAAAACAGTGGAAACTATACAAAATTGTAATAGATTTGTTTGCATTTGTTTTTCAGAGACACAATGGTATTGCAGACAATTTTTTCTTTTTTTGCAAATCACAGATTTCAAAGGCAGTTTAAATTTAGCCTTTAAGTTTTAAAGACCAAGGGACTGAAAATTAGATTATCGAGAAGATTGGTTGCTTTTTAAAACCAAAGCAGACCATGTGTCTCCAAATATATCACTAATACCATATTTCCTAAGTGAAGAATCAGTAGAAAATCTTAGAAATTAAAGTTTCAAGTTTGCTGGACTTTTTAGAAAATTCTTAACTTTTATCTGAAACTTGACAAGATGAGTCATTACTCTCAGACTCAAAAGAAAAATTTGTTTTTAAATTAGAGAAATGTTAAGAGAATGTAAAAGACTTTCTCAAAAATTATATACATCCCAAGTATTTAAGATAAAGCAATGATTTCAAGAAGGTGGGAACATTATTTTACTATGTTTTCAAGTTCCAACTACCCTAATGGCATTTATTCTTTCTTCCCCTTCCTGTTAATGAGGTAACTTCTATCTTTCTATTTATATTCTACAACATCAGCTACCTCTAGACAAAGGCAGAATCATAATCTTAAGAGATTTAACTTAATATGGAATTCACATTTACTTGTTAGCTACAATATATCTATTATCTAAAATCTGACTGCACTGGGCACTGATATCCAGACGCTCAGACGATAAACCGATAACATTTGTTTCCTGCCTCAGACTCAAATGAGAATATGAATCCAAACATATTCACTGCTTGTCTTCTAACTTATTTCTGAGTGAAGCACAAATCATAAAAAAAAATTAAGGTATCCATAGATTGGTTAGTTAAAGTGGTATGGCTAGTGTCTCTAGTTCAGTTTGTTAACAGGTTTAGTTTCTATAACATTCATGGTACAATTAGATATGATTCACATAAAAAATTATCAGTAGTGAAGCATTTCAATGAAAGAAAAAGGAATATAATTTTTAAAGAACCATCCATCATTCTCTATTGAGATAGGTTAGCAAGTATTCATTCCTTCTCTTAAAAGATAGAGAATATGCAGGTTACCAGTAAGCATGCAGGATAAGTTGGCATTCCAACCCAACTGATCTTTGTTAGTTTCAATGACTTGGGCTCACAGAACACCCTTTTACATATACAAAGTTTGCATATTTTGCTATGGTCAACATCAAGACCTTTCAAAATGCAAAACAATCAATAACATTCTGTATACACAGCATAAAAATTGCATCGTTTTGCAATAATTGCTTTCATATTATGGGGTAGCTAATAGATATGATGAATAGACAGTAAGAACTCATTAGACAAAGAAATATTATTACCTTTTGTCCTGGACGACCAGATTCTCCAGGTTCTCCCTGGCCAAAGAAAATGAAAGATGAAAAGGACAGTCGTGCAAGAATTTTCAAAAACCCTATGCCTCCAGACATTTTGCAGGGATAGCCTAGCCTCCTTCTGGATCTGTGCATTTTGTTCACTTTCTTCTGTTACTGTGCATCTCACTAGATAGACAAAGGAACATTTTTTTTTCCTGTGAATAACCTATAGTTCACATATAAATCCACGTTTCCATAAAAACCAATCAGAAAGGGAAAAGAGGCAAGACCTCTTACTTAAACCTTCACCAGATTTCCCATGAATATTCCCTATTGTGTTTGGAAGCTGATTATTGCAGGAGAATAGGAACAAAGTGACGAACGTCAAAGTTGGTAAAAGGGAGGAGAAGCCTATAAGCCCCCCAACTGTGACTCCTGGGGTACTAATGTTTGCAAGGTTGCCCTTACCTTAATTCCTGCTGCAGATGAGCCGGGATCACCCTAAAATAAAACCCATGAAGATTAAACTACAAACGATGGGAATAAGAAACAAACACCCAGAAAGCCATTACCAACTCACAGGGACCCGTGGCTAATGGGCCTAACTATGCTCCATAAGACTTTGTACCAACATGTCCACATAAGATATCAACCTTTTCCGAGATAAACAATGTACTTCCTAAAAATATGGGTTTACTTCAAATGTTTCTAAGGACTACATTCCTTAATATATATGCATATATGTATAAATCTCTTCCCTCGATATAGTACTAAAAATGCATTACAATAAAATGAATTATAATTTAGGCATCTGGAACTTTTGGGTTTATATCTGGAATTTGTTAATGTCATCAGCTATTGTATACTGGAGTTCCCTGACCCTTTTGGTCCTCAGCAAGTCATGGTTCAACTAATGAAGTCAAAGGGTTAATTATGTTGAGGTGGGAAAAGCCACGTAACAGCTCAGTTTGTTTTCCTCTGAAAGCGCTGTCCCGGTTACGACCGGCATGTCTTTTGCAGCTTTATCCTTATTTCACTGTAACTCGGTCACTGGGAAGCTGCAGGATGATGGATGACTGGTGGGCAGGGAAGACACACGTGAGCTCTGAGACAAAGTCTTCAGACAGAATCTGGTTTTTGAAAAGGCACTGTAATCCACCCAGATTTTGTAGAGAGTGACTACATTTCTAAAGCAAATATGTCATAAATAGGCAGATAAGGACGGGTGGAGAAAAGGACACAGTGGCTAGCCAGGGATGTTGCTTATTTCTGAAATGAAGCCAGTAAAGGGCCTAGATTTTCAAGATCTTTTTAGCCCCAGTCTGTCCCACGAACACACTAGAAGGAAAAAGGAAAGGTCATCTGAGACTGTCAAGAAAATAGGAACAGGAGGACACATACACCGGGTTTCCTCCGCTGTCTCATCGGCACATATGCTCAAGTCAAGGAGGTCTGAACTCCTTGTTCAAGATTCCAGAAACTGTTCATCAGTTTTTGTTAGGAACAGGCAGACACCAGGCTTCAGGCCTTTGTACTCCGGGCACCTGCCTCCTCCCCTACTTCCTCTCATGCCAGCCTCCCTTTCTTCCGGTCTCGGCTTTCGAGGCTTTTCCTCAAAGAACCTTCACCAACCTGCCTAGACGTGGCCCCTCAGGCGCACACATCTTGTCCTGTAGCATCGCTCTCTGTCCTTTGTGTGTCCTGCCTATTTCCCATCTGTCCCTCTGACAGTCAGCCGCATGGGAGCAGATTTGGACCTGGTTTTAGTCAGTGCCCAGCCTGTATGTATGTTCAGTACATACAGGGGGAAGGAATAAACAGATTTCTAAAAGAATTTTTAAACAGGTCAGCAAAGATCGAAACCAAAATAAAAACCTTTAGGAAGGAATATAAAAGCAGCTCAGGAAGAAGAAAGAAAGAGTAAGTTAGCTTGTTGAGGAGGCAGATATCTTTGTGAGTTTGACATCTGTAATTGCTTTTACCCAAATACTGTCTTACTGTTCAAAGATACTGACTTCTCTTCCCAATCATTAACATTCAGTTGATGATGGGAAGCAACATAAATGTGGCCAATAAAATAAAATTTATCCTGTCTCTACTACTGTAGTCTGAAAACCATCAACATCAATGAATCAGGTCTGTAATGTTTTGTACACTGAGACCTTGTAAGTCATGAAAGGCAATTTTGACTTTGCAAAGTTCCTTTTTTTAAATCTTATTTATACCTCATAAAGTTCCTGGGAGATAGGGAAGACACTACTATTTCCATTTACTAGATGAGTAAATTGAAGCAATTGGAGATTGAGTAAGTGTTTGGCTTTCTAAATTCTACTGGCTGTTCTTTCTATTGGAATAGGAAATAATTATTGGTTTATTTCATTCTGATGAGAGGACATAAAGGTTATAGTAAGCTTGCAAATAAAATAAAGTTGCTTTTATTAACTATAGCTAAAATTTTTTCAGTGTTTTAATGAAAAGTGGTTAATTTGCTAATCCGAATAAAGACTAGATTTACTTCTCATTGAAAGTAGATGGAAAGAAAAATCAGTTTTCTGAAAGGCCAATTTATTTGTGAAAATCTGAGCTGTTTCATTTGATGGACAACTAGGAGCAATATTTTTATTCTCTGTTCAGAGATTTAGAACTGTGAAATCTCAAGGAATTTTTATTTAAGTGTCAAAGCAACTGCTGGAAGACATTTATAAGTTAAACATTTTAAAGGATAATGCTGCAAACAGTGGAAATAAAATAGTGCATGTTTATAATCCTTCTTCCTTCAAGAGTGAAAATGAATACTGGAATGAAGGGGGAAAATCTCCAACTACATCTTAAGTACACTCTTAGCTTCAAAAGTCAGTTGGTTTGGAAGTACAAGTTTCCACAGGCTAAGCCATAGATGCGAGAATACTGTGAGAAGATATTTGAGATAAATAAATTTGACTTTACTATTTTTCAGTGAAGCCTAGTTTCCATTTTTGTTTACAGATATTTTCAACATACTTGGTAAATGATTACATGCATGTTATTAAGGTACTGATGGACATATGCAGTGAACGTGGTGACATTTCTATCATTTATTAAATCACTCGATAAATATTTATTGAGCATCAATTATGTGCTGGGTGTGGATGCAGGGATGCTGGAGCTTGGGAGACAACAGTGAGTAATGCAGTTACATACCTGCCTTTATTCTACACTTGCATTAATCATTTCCTAATACATACTGTATCCAATATTACTGATTAAAAGCATGAAAGATTTTTTTTCTGTCTTTCCTTTTTTTTTTTTTTTTCTTTTTTAAATCTGGAACAGGAAGAGACTGTCATGCTTAGGAAATTCTGTGTCACTATTTGTACACAAAGGATATGATAATAAGCAAATGCATGGCACAAAAACAAAGTTCTAGCATTTAATGAAAATTAGAAGCAGTTTAAAATACATTTTTTTAAAGATTGTTCATTCAATAAATGTTTATTATCTTCCGAATACATGCCAGGAAGTTGGATTGGTATGGGGCATAGAACAGTGCAGCATCATACAGGCTTTTTTGTTGTTGTTTGTTTTTACTTTTTCAGGGAGATGGATGTCCAATTAAACAAGGAGTTACAATGAACCATGTTCAGGGTGATGATGACAGGGACTATAAAGAGTGCTGTGGGATACAAGGCAGGTAACCTAACCAATCCTGAGGAGACTGAAAAGGAAATGATTTATATATTAAATTTTCATTCGCTTTTATTTTTAGTTATCATGGGTACATAATAGTTATATATCCTTATAGGGTACACATAATGCTTTGAAGTAGGCACAATGTGAATTCAGTGGACTGAAGAATGGATAGATTATAATGTGGGGAAATGAAGGTGAAGAGTTGGAGAAAGGAGGACAGCAAGAGTGTCCCAAGCCAAGGGAATAATGTGTGCTGATTAGAGAAGGCCTTGCCTTGATTGGGGTGGGAGTGTCCACAGAGACAGCCCGTTAGGTACAATTTAAGGAAAAGACAACAATTTGTTTGGTGGTTCCAAACGTGGTGGTTGGGAGGATACAGATCAAAGATGTAATGTAGATATAGAGTAAAAACACAGCACATTCATAGAAATCGAAACAGGGAAAGCCAATAAAAGGGAGACAAACAGGTAATGCCAAGGAAGGTAGAGCTTTAGAATTAACAGATAAAACTGTGAGTAGTCGGGTGGCATAGTCAAACCATTTAGCCTGCTACATAGACACCCACTTTCACTTGGAGGGAGACAGATAAGAAATCCTCAGCCTGGGCAACATAGCGAGACTGTCTCGCCACACAAAAAAAAATAAAAATAGCTAGGCATGGTGACACACCATAGCCAAGCTACTAAGGTGGGAGGATTGCTTGAGCCCAAGGCAACAGAGTGAGACCCTGTCTCTAAAAAAAATAAAATAAAATAAACTATTTCTGTATTTGTTGGTGTGAGTAATACCCCGTAGAACATGACCCTTCAATAGTAATTCTACACATGATTGAACTCAGTTTTTGGCAGGTTATTTTTAAACCTAGAGCACTCTGTGGTTGATGGCCAGAATGCACTGAAGTTGCTGGCCACAAAGAAAACCCAGCCTAGTGGTTTTTATAGTTCCACAGCATTTCCAGATGACCAGTCTGGAAAGGCTTAGATTGCTTTACCATCCAAAGGCACTGAGTTGGATCAAAAGGAAAAAAAATCCTATTAAAGTGAATCAGCCAATGACGTAATTTACTACATCAATGGCAGAAAAGAAGCATTTTTTTTTTTTTAAAGATTTTACATCTAAAACTTGGTAAATGATAAATGAGTTTCACATACTGAACACAAAGGCTATGAGGAGTGTTTCCAACATGCTGGAAACAAATTATATGACAGAAGCAGGAAATGTTTAAAAAACACATCAAAAATTATATTCCAATTACAGCATTCTTGGGATAAATGCTTACAGGTCAGATTACATATTACACACGTTACAGATTCCTATTTACAATCCCCTGTTTAGACCCATTGAAAGTTTATAGAAATGATTTCCGTTTTCACTGAAGCATTTCTCATACTTAATTTCAGCTGACTAATAAAACTTTTTGATAAAAAAGGAAAACAACCAATCTAGTTGACTTGAATTTCCATGTGGTAAGAACAGCTAATATTTATTGAAAGTTTTTTGCATGTGAGTCAGTGCGGTAAATGATTTGAACTAATATAAAATAAGAACAATTTTCTTTAGAGATGACCTTGGTCTTTTCAAAAAAAAAAGGTCGCTTCACTATTATAAAATTAAATTTCAAAAAATGTGTGGTTAAAGAAACAATTATTGGCCTATGTTCCCAAAGTGAAGCTTTAAAAATACATCTTTTACGTATAAAATTCTTTACATAAAACCACATAGGCATAGTTCAGGTCTGGTATAAGATTTTTTCACTTGAAGAAATTACCCTCTGTGTAGAATATTTCCATCTTTTTAAGCAGAGGTTAGCAATTATGGCCAAATTGAGCTGGCCACCTTCAAAATGCATGAGCTAAGAATGGTTTTTACATTTTTCAATCACCAAAAATACCAAAATAACTATAATATTTCATGACACAGGAAAATTACATGAAATTAAAATTTTAGTGTCTGGAAATAAAGTTGTTTTTTTTTTTTTTTGAGATAGAGCCTTAAGCTGTCGCCCTGGGTAGAGTGCCGTGGTGTTACACAGCTCATAGCAACCTCCAACTCCTGGGCTTAAGCGATTCTCTTGCCTCAGCCTCCCAAGTAGCTGGGACTGCAGGCACCTGCCACAATGCCCAGCTATTTTTTGGTTGTAGTTGTCATTGTTGTTTGGCAGGTCTGGGCTGGATTTGAACCCACCAACTCTGGTATATGTGGCTGGCGCCTTAGTAGCTTGAGCTACACACGCTGAGCCTGGAAGTAAAGTTTTATTGGAACACAGGCCTACTCACTAGTTTAGCTATTGTCTATAGTAGTTTTCATGCTACAACAACAAAGTTGACTAGTTTTTTTTGTTGTTTGTTTGTTTTTTTATTGTTGGGGATTCATTGAGGGTACAAGAAACCAGGTTACACTGATTGCATTTGTTAGGTAAAGTCCCTCTTACAATCGTGTCTTGCCCCCCAAAAGGTGCGGCACACGCCAAGACCCCACCCATCCCTCCTTCTTACTCTCTCTGCTCTCCCCTTCTCACCACCACTGTGTCATTAATTGTCATTAATTGTCCTAATATCAAAATTGAGTACGTGGGATTCATGCTTCTCCATTCTTGTGATGCTTTACTAAGAATAATGTGTTTCACTCAAAGTTGACTAGTTTTGAGAGAGACCATGTGGGCCACAAAACCCAAAGTATTTATTTTCTGGCACCTACTCACCTCTGCTTTTAAGTACTAATAAGAAAGTTAAATATAACATCAGTTTATTATTTAGGCTTTCAAATTTTTACTTCAGGAGTAGTCAGAGTATATTTCTGGTATCATTTATTTTAAACATATTCATGTCATATGATATGCAAATCTGGCAGATTAAAAGAAATAGGCCTACAGCTGTGACATTCAATTCTGTCTCCTGAGGAACATCTGGCAATTTCTGGAGACACATTTGCTTGTTGTAACTCCAAGATGCTTAGGCATCTAATGAGTAGAGGCCAAGAATGAACCTGAACTTCCAACAGCTCCCAACAGATAGATATCTGCCCCAATTGTCAATATTATGCCTGTAAACCTAGCACTCTGGGAGGCTGAGGCAGGGTGGATTGCTTGAGTTCAGGGTTTGAGACTCGCCTGAGCAAGAGCAGGACTCGTCTCTACTAAAAATAGAAAAACTAGCTGGGCGTCAATGGCAGGAGCCTGCATTCCCAGCTACTCGGGAGACTGAGGCAAGAGGATCGCTTGAACCCAAGAGACTGAGTTTGCTGTGAGCTATAATGACACCATGGCACTCTACTCAGGGTGACAGAGTGAGGCTCTGTCTCAAAAAACAAAAAAAGGTCAATATTGCTGAGTTTGAGAAATCCTGGTCTGTGAGACATTGAATCCACAGTGATTCCCGGATGACTCCTGAACACAATCACAATTGCTATGTGGTCACATTAATTCATTCCTGCCACCTGGCCCATATTTATATTAATATTTATGAGAGGGAGAAAGATAAATTTCTTTTTATTTTGTGGGTGTGTTTTTATGACTAACCATTACCCATCTGTACTCTAATAATTTTCAAAGTGGAATAGTTTTATGCTCAACTATAAGCCTAAATGAATAATTCTTTTTTTCATCACTCAAATTCTTAGCTTGATTTAAGTTAAAATCCATCTGACTCTATTCTACTTTAAATTTATTAAAAGATCTTCTTCTTAATTCTTAACATTTAGGTGAAGTAAAGTAAAATATCTTTCCTAAGTCAGAGATGTTGGTGCAGTATGAATCCATGCAAAAGCTCTAATGACGGATGGGGGCACAAAGGAAAGGAGGCAGGAAGACAAGCCACAAGGCTACTGCAATGTCAACGCGAGCCACGGCTTAGAAGACTCAAACCGACAAACAAATAACCAGTGCCCCCCAAATAAACCAAAAACAACCCCCCCAAATCAAAGGCTGACCAAATATACAGATTTCCAGATTTTGTGGGTTATTGGTTGAGGCAAACTTTCTAGACCACACTAGAGGCTCCAATCAAGTGACAACTTCTAATCAAACATTCAAATCTCATCTCAATCTTCCAACAAGTTCTCTCCCCAAACTGGGACAAACTGACTCATTTTAGAAACTCTATTTTTATATCTTGCATATAAAGGGTGTGTTTCATTTACACACAAGTGTTTTTATTCCTTGAAAGTCACATTACTGGAAGCTTAGCCACACATTTTATAGAATTATTTTCATATCATTTTACTTTCAAAACATTTAAATTTTAAGATAGGAGCTGGTGGAATAATCACCTTTTATAAACCAAACATTTAAATGTTTTCTAATCTTGGAAAATTATCTGTCATCTTACGCTGTTCTCACTCACCTCTTTCAAATCTTTCCTTTTCAAATACATGAAGTAATACATTGCTCACACACATACCCTTTCATATTTCACAAAACTGTACCTTTTCACCTGTGTCCCCTTTGGGGCCATTCTCTCCAGCATCTCCCTGAGGAAGAAAAAAAAGCAATACGTGTAAAATACATTGGTCACATTGAGTAAATGGTATTTCATAAACACTACATATTAAAATGTGCTGCAAATGTTCTACAGAGCTAAGGCACTTTTACTCGACCAGCTGTCTGATATCAATAAAATACATTTTATTACAATGAACATGGCTAAACAGTGTTAAACAATTCCTTTATATTAACAGAAAACAGTAATTTATCTACCTGCCTTCTCATAGCTTGTTTGGGTACTTAAACTTCCTTAACTCCATCTCTTATCCTCTGCTTAAAGCTCCTCTCGAATGAATGCTTTTCTCCCATAATTCCCTGAATAAGCCTTGTGCATTACCACCTCTGCACCCTTCTTTCTACCACCATTCCTGCCACCTGACCCCTGCCCTCTCTTTTTCCTTCTATCTGTATAAATTATGCCGTCTTTAAGCCCATCTCAAATCTCCAGGACCTCAAAATATAAGACATACTCTCAAAACCTGTGTACTGAATGTATTTATCTGACACACATGGTTTGCATTCATGAAATAAACATTTTATATGGTATAAGAAAACTTCGTTAAAATCATAAATGTAAATGAATTGGGAGAGTTTGTGCTTTCGTTATTTTGAGATTCCCTATGCCTATTTCTTCACTGACATCTCCTTTTCCCCACAAAGCAATGCATTAGGGACAAAAGGTATTTGTTTAGTATCTATGTTTTGCTTCCTTAAATTTTGAAATCTTTAATTTAAATCTTCCAGCATGTTATTGTGGAAATTTAGAGCCCAGCTCCGAAGTCTATGGGGTAAGTAAAATTCTCTTTGCATCAAGTTTTTCTGGTATAGTATAAGGGTAAGGATACTTTAAGCAGTTTTAAGAAATAAGTAATACGCTGTGTGTAAAGCAACTACTACTGTATTGGGCATAACATAAGCTGTTAATGATAGCCATTAGAGAAAACAATATATTAGTATTCACATATTCAATAGGTGGAATATAGTCACTTTTCTTTTTTTTATGTAGGAGCTTTCTCTGTTGCCCAGGCTAGAGTGCAGTGGTGTTATCATAGCGTACTGCAACCTTGAACTCAAACGATCTTCCTGCCTCAGCTTTCCAAGTAGCTAGGACTATAGAAGTACACTACTAAGCTTGGCTAATTTTTCTTTGTTGTATTTAGTAGAGACAGGGTGTCACTCTTGCTCAGGCTGGTTTTGAACTCCTAGACTGAAGCAATTCTCCCACCTGAGCCACCCAAAGTGCTAGTGTTACAGTCATGAGCCACTGAGCCCAGCGTCTACTTTTCTATTATTTAAACATTTATTTAAGATAAGGCAGTGACTATCTCTAATAGTTTGCTTGGTGGAGGGGAGAAGAGGAGATTGGGGAGGGAGGCTTTCACTTTCTTTTCTTTTATTATTTCAAATGCACATGCAGTTAATCTGCTTGGCATTTGTATATGGTGACAGACGCGGGGGGGGGGGGGGGGGGGGGGGGCGGGGGGGGGGGGGGGGGGGGGGGGGGGGGGGGGGGGGGGGGGGGGGGGGGGGGGGGGGGGGGGG
>CAUYRH010051093.1:0-21048 GCA_963574655.1 Perodicticus potto | reverse complement strand
AATGTCTTCATATAGTGATTAAGAAAATGCCATGAAGGCTATGTTTAACAGTTCGATGAAAATATTTCAGATTGTATATGAAGTCAGCACATTGTGCCCCATGATTGCACTAATGTACACAATTTTGATTTAATAAAAATTTAAAAAATAAATAAATAAAAAAACAAAATAATTGTTCTAAGATAGCTCAATGAACTATAAGAGAATACAGATAGACAACTCAACAAAAATCAAGAAAATAATACATGAACAAAAGAAGATGTTCAACAAAGAGATATAAATTATTTTTTAAATTCTGGAGCTGAAGATACAATAGATGAAATGAAAATGCAATACAGCACTTCAACAGCAGACCTGATCAAGCAGAACAAAGAATTTATGAACTCAAAGACAAGTCAGTGGAAATTATCTAGTCAAGGGAGAAAAAAAAAGAATTTTAAAAACTTATAGGATTTATGGGACACTATATAGAGAGAGTATCATTAAGTTTAAAAAAGAAGGAAATCCTGACATTTATAATAACATGCATGGCCAGGCACAGTGGCTCATGCCTATAGTCCTATCACTCTGGAAGGCCGAGGTGGGCAAATTGCTTGAGCTCAGGAGTTTAAGACCAGCCTGAGCAAGAGTGAGATCCCCATCTCTACTAAAAATAAAACTGAGGCAAGACGATCACTTGAGCCCAAGAGTTTGAGGTTGCTGTGAGCTACAATGCCATGGCAGTCTACCGAGGGTGAAAAGGTGAGACTCTGTCTTGGGGGAAAAAAAAAAATAAATATATATGTGTTTGTGTATATGTATGTATGTATGTATATATATATATATATATAGCATGCATGAACCTGGAGGACATTATGCAAAGTGAAATAAGCCAGACTCTTTCCCCAAAAAACAAATACTGCGTTGTCTCACTTATAAGGGAAATCTAAAAAAATGAAACTCATAGAAAAAAAGAGTAGAATGGTAGTTACCAGGGGGTGGGGGTTGAAGGAAATGGAGAGATATTCTTCAAGTAGACAAACTTTCAGTTAGAGTCTGTGTATACCATAGTGAGTATAGTTAATAATATATACTTCAAATTTGCTAAGAGAGTAAATCTTAAGTAGTCTCAGCACAAAAAACAACAAAGGTATGTGAGGTGATGGATATGTTAATTAGCTCAATTGTAATGATCATTTCACAATGGATATGTTCATTAAATCTTCATGTTATGCAACTTAAATACATATCATAATTTTGTTGGTTTGAAATTCCTCTGTTTTACTGAGATAGAGAGAATCCAGGGAGCACCTTACTATTTAACAATTGAACTCTTTCATTTTACAAACAAGGAAACTGAGGCTCAGAGAAGGGAGAGGTTCACGAATGAAGTTGTTGGCAAACTGGGCCTGGAATTCTGATCTCCTGACACTGCAGGCTTGGACTTGCTATACAAAATGCATTGTTGAAAACAGTAGGTCTACAGAGTTCACTATCACAGCTGGACTGGAGATTCCAATGGGTTAGCAAAATCATTTGTTGAATGAATGAAATGCAAACCAAGAAGTCATTGCTTTCTTAGCCTAAGATAAGATCTACCCACAGAAGCATTTGTTCTTCTCAGAAGACAACTTTAATTTGCTTTTAGGAAGGTTTTTGAGCAGCTAAACTTTGAATGGGCCTAATGAGAAAGAATGCAGGCTTTGCAGGTTGACAGACTTGGGTTTAAAATTCTCTCCCCTTTCCTTGGCTGTGTAAACTTGATTCAGTGATGTTACTTCCCTAAGCTTTGATGTTCTCACCTGTAAAATGGAGAGGATAATTCTTCCAGGTAAGTGAAATGAGGAGAGATAAGGGATGAAAAACACTGGTTCCAGCTAGTCCCATGTAGATGCTCAATAATGGGATTTATCAATTTAGTGGTCTTCTGGAACTGGCCTGCTTGGGCCCATGGAAGCCAAGTGATTGTGCACATCTCCCAATTCTAAGTCCAATGTTGCTCTTGCTCGTAACTTGAAATTGGTCATGGTGAGCGAGGGTATTTATATCATGAAAATTAGCAAACACTTACAAATTAGGAATCTTTGGAGCCAAATTTAAACATTTGCCTGACATTCTAGGTTATCATTATTATTACTGAGAGAAAAAACAACTTGTTCACTCCAGTTAGACATAATGTACATCAGTTTGTCTATTTTCACTGATGTGACTTGCTCATTAAAATCAGAGCCAGCTAATTCAACAAAATGGATAACTGGTTTACCCTCAGCCTCCATTTGCAAAAGCTGTGAACCTTGCTGGGAATTTTGTCTCACCGTGTTGCAGGGATGGACCCAATTCAGTAAAATGGTCCAGTGGACACATGTCTATCTTGACGTAGCTTCTCACACACCCGTAGAAAGTGGAAGACCTTACCTTGCTTCCTTCAAGTAGAAGTGGGGTCAGCAGTTCCAAGGCTCTCAGGGGTTTTCAAGAGCCCCTGTCACTGTGAGATGGTGTGTTTGTCACACATGAGCTGGTTTCTTACCCAGAACTGTCTCTGTGGGAGTAGGGTTCCTATGGCGCTTGAGGCAGACTCATCTTTGGAGACCTCTCTACCACCCACAATCCACCTCCACCCTAGAGCCTGACACCTCCCAATGCCCATCCCACACCATACTGGTCCTCTGGTGGGCCCTGTGGGAGCCACAAGAGGGATGGGCATTTTTTCTTGAAAGCCTAGGGTAGTCAGCTTCCCTGGAAAAGGGAGTGGTTGCCTGGTGGTGGCGCCTGGGACTCTTCCCCAGAGGCTGACCAGAAAAGGGAAGTGGTCAGGCTGGGGTTCACTGTCTCTGGGGTGGGTGAGGGTTTGTGAGCAAGGAACGCCTCTCACCAGCTGCGCCTGAGCTGTGACACTCAGGCCACCACGGTCTCCTCAGCTGCTTGCCTCTGGATACCTTCAGAGTTCAGGTAAGCGCCTCGGCTTTCCCAGGCACAATTTCCTGTTTGATCTACAACAGGCCACTGACAGTGTTGGCCTCAGTGCCCATGTCCACCACCCTGCATGCTGGGCAGGGAGATTGTAGCCTGGGGCTGCAGTACAATTGCTGGGTGGGGTTGCAGAAACTTGGGCCTTGAAGAATCTGCTCCCTGGCTGGGTGACCTGAGGCAACATTTCACCTCTCTGGGCCTCTGTTCCCTGTGTGTCAGTTGGAGGAGATGAAGAAGTCTACATATGAGGCTGAACGGAGAGAGTGGCTAGGAGTGAGATGTGTAAACTGCAGACGGGTTATCCTCATGCTTTGGATACTCATAGTGCATTTGGGACACTTGGTGTGTGAGAGGCCCCTCAGGGCACTGTGCTGGAGGTAGAGGTGGAGAGCAAGGCGTGGACTATGTGAACTCTGGGCTACATCTTGGAGCTCTCGGATGAAAGGCTTGGAACACCACCAGTGTTGGGATCTTTGTCACTGCGTCTCTGGGATTCAGAGGTCAATTTTCTTTCTGGAAGCCTCAGACCAAGATGACGTGAGATCCCAAATGAGCCATCTGCTTTTGTTCTCTGAAAAATTATTTGTAGAGGAGACCTGGGTTTGGCTTTGCCACGTCCACTTCCACTGCCTTATGTATTCACTTGTCCCTTTCCTGGCCCCTTTGCTGTAAAGCCACGTCAAAACTGGGGACTGCTGAGCCTGGTGAACACAAGGCTTAGTAGCTTCTTTTTAAGCTTTTACAATCTTTTTTCTCCTCTGAAGAATTTAAAACTGCTAAGAAATAAGGAGAACAATAACATCAAATTCTAACATCCTATACAGTCACTGTAGAGTTTGGTGTCTCACCCTCCAGTGCTTTTTCCACTAGGTATGGATAATTTCGAGGTTTATGGTTTGTTTTGATGGAAACACATTCAAGAAATAGAAATACAGACAACATCGCTGTAACACGGCAGAGGCGTAGCCAATCCCCTCCATTGGCATTATTGCCTGAGCGAACAGGAAAAAGTATGCAATAGCAAGAGGCAATTTGATTGGACCCAAGAAAGGACTTCTGGGTGGTAGAAATTCTTGGATAAAATTATTAGGAAGCTGAGCATATTCCAACTCTGGAAGATTCTGCTAAGGCCACACACATCACCCAGAACATCTCTGAAACATTAGAAAAATTGGTCTTGCGCGAGCAGGGAACAGAAATTCTTTTAAGGTGTGATGCCTATATTTTGAAAATGTGCAAATTTTACGCTTAATATAAAGGCTGAGTGCTAGGGAAATAAAGAATGAACCTACTCTTGCATACTACAAATTCAAAATTGTTTTTCCTCATTTTCCTCCAGTTGTCTCCAGTCACACACTCAGATAATGTTATGTGAACGTGGGGCTGCACAGCATAGACATAATTTTGTGTTCTACTTTTTTCATTTTATATGATCTCCCAATAATTCTTTCATGATATTTTCTTCCTAATTATCACTCAATTGCTTCTTCCTATCCCATCAAGTAATTCTGTGATTTACTTCACCCATTCCCCCACTGACTTCCAGGTAGCTACCTCTAATTTATACCAACATGAACATATTTCTGTATTTAGCTAATTTTTTTGTGTGTGTGGTAGTTGTTATTGGTGTTTGGAAGGCCCAGGTGAGGTTTGAACCTGCCAGCCCTGGCGTATGTGGCCGGTGCCCTAGCCTCTGAGCTATAGGCACTGAGCCTAGAAATGGAGGTTTTGAATCAAAGGATATGACCATTTTTGAAAGGTATTACCATTTGCTTTAAAAAAATTTTTTTAAATCAGTGTATACTTGTACTGGCTAAATCAGAGAATCAGTTTCACCATAACTTTGACATAATAGGATTTTATCATTATTTTTCATTTTTGGCTAACAGATAGGTGTAGTTTCTAACTGTGGACAGACAAATATGCCAGGCAAGCAATAAACTATGATGGCTGAGCATGTACGAACAGAATTTACTCCTGTAATGAAAACAATCAGACTCAAGATTAATCAGAGAAGTACGATAATATGATAAACCACCACACTGCGGAAAGCATGTGCAATCAGTATGGCTTAGCTCAGCCGAAGACCTGCACAATTGGCCTCTCTTCCTTAGTTCTCTAGAATTTATAGTCACAATTGTCTCTCTTTCTCTCTTTTTTTTTCCTGAGACAGACTTTCACTCTGTGGCCCTACATAGAGTGCTATGGCATCACAACTCACAGAAACCTCAAACTCAAGCTCAAGTGATCCTCCTGCTTCAGCTTCCCAAGTAGCTGGGAATACAGGCACCCAACACAATGCCCCGCTAGTTTTTCTATTTTTAGTAGAGATGGAGTCTCAGTCTTGCTCAGGGTAGTCTCAAACTCCTGAGCTCAAGCGATCCACCTGCCTTGGCTTTCCCAAGTGCTTCCGTGAGCCACTTTGCCCTGCCAGAATTGTCTTTTTTATCCAACAATAAGTAGAATGTCAGCAATACAATGCAATATAAAATACAGAAATATAGAACAAGGATATTATCAAAAGACACTCCACTCAAGTGAGTTCCTATAAATCTGTTCCTAACATAAGAAGAAACTACTAGGCTCGGCACCTGTGGCTCAACAGGCTAAGGCATCAGCCACGTACAACTGAGCTGGCGAGTTCGAATCCAGCCTGGGTCCGCCAAACAACAATGACGGCTGCAACCAAAAAACAGCCGGGCATTGTGGCAGGCGCTTGTAGTCCCAGCTACTTGGGAGGTGGAGGCAGTAGACTCACTTGAGCCCAGGAATTGAAGGTTGCTGTGAGCTGTGATGCCACAGCACTCTATCCAGGGTGACAGCTTGAGGCTCTATCTCAAAAAAAAAAAAAGAAGAAGAAGAAGAAACTACTATTATATTCTTTCCCTTACTTCACTATAAAAAAATATGATTAATTTCTTAATCATAAAAATGAAAAATGATATGCACCAGGCATGGTGGCTCATGCCTATAATCCCACCACTTTGGGAGGCCAAGGTGGGAGGATCACTTAAGGCTAGGAGTTTTGAGACCAACCTAAGTAGCATAATGAGATCCTGTAATTACCCGGGCTTCATGGTGCACACCTGTAGTCCCATGTTCTCAGAGGCTAAGCAGGCAGATCCGTTGAGCCCAGGATTTTGAGGGCGCAGTGAGTTATGATGACAGTGAGCTATGATGACACTTCACTCTAGCCTGGGCAAAGGAGTGAGACCCTGTTTCTCTCACACATACATACACAAAAAAATATCATTAATTGAATGTTCTTTGAAAAAACACAGATTAACAAATAAAACATCATCCACAAAGAGGCAAAGAACAAATACAGAAATACATTTATATATCCTCTTTAGCAATAGGTGCAATGTGGATGTAATTTACATTTATACACAGCATACGTATGTCGTACTAAGATATTAGTGGCCCCAAATACTGTTTGCATTAACGTGTGTATACATCATAGTTACCTCAATAAATTTAATTGACAAAGAAACTAAGCTAATTTCAACTTTTTTTTTTTTTTTTTTTTTTTGAGACAGAGTCTCACTATGTTGCCCTCGGTAAAGCGGCATCACAGCTCATAGCAACCTCAAACTCCTGGGCTTAAGCGATTCTCTTGCCTCAGCCCCCCCAAGTAGCTGGGACTCTAGGCGCCTGCCACAACGCCTGGCTATTTTTTTGTTGTTGCAGTTGTCATTGTTTAGCAGGCCCTGGCCAGGTTCGAACCCACCTGCCTTGGTGTATGTGGCCAGCACCCTAACCACTGAGCTAGGGGCGCCAAGTCAATTTTAACATATAATTAAAAACCAAGAATCACAGAAGCTCAGCACCATGATTCGCTCAAGGCCACCTCCATGCAGACCTTTTCCTACTTTGCAGAAATTCCACTCCACTGAGGGTTGTGTGATGTCAATGATGTCACTAGGAGTTGCATGCTGGACAAATTTTCTGGCAGAGGCCTCAGCAAGCTCTATTTTAGTTTAAAATCATCAAATTGCAATAGTTATTAATAATTGAAGAATTGATGGTAAATGGTCCCTTATTTTTACATAAAAATGCAAGTTCAAATAATTGTGTGCCATCTGACAACAGAAGTGAAGAAAGGGTTGATTTTTTTGGATGTGTTCCAGGCCCCTCCAGCGCACTGGCTGTGGAGTGAGGAGGAAAGGTGTGGGGGGTTGGGGGGAGAGACAAGCTTTGACCCTGCTCTGTCATCTTCTTGCCATCGAGAATAAAAGGATTTCTAGTTTTTAAGGCAGAGAGTTGACATTTTCCAAATCTTGTTTAAAGTGTGAATTTGTGAATTATGCATCTGCAGAAAGTTTTACAATCTTTGTTGATTTGTACATAACACCTTTATAAAAACAAAATGCTTCCTACACAATACAGCTTCAAGACAACAAGGCTGCTGCCCCTGAACACCTCCTGTAGACAAACCGTGGAGCTGCCACTGCCCGGAGCCCCCTGATGGATGGGTCCACTCAGATCCCGAGCAGCACTGTTCTAAGCGGAAGCATGCGCCTAGACCAGGAGGTGAAGTGGGCACAAGGAGGTGGAGTAGGCACAAGGAGTGCTTGGATCCGCAGGTTGTGTGTGTGGTCAAGGCACACGAGGGGCTTGGGGAACGTTGGGAGCTGAGGCTGTGGGTGGGCAGGGAGCCTTGGCCATGCAAAGCATTGCAGCTCAGACTTCTCTCTGCTTCAGTCATAGGAACTATGGACAGACTTAAAGCAGCAAAGGGCCAGGGTTGTATTTACATTTGGCAGCCAGAGGTGGGCCAGATGTTTAGGGCCAGGCCAGAGAAATGCAAGGGTCCAGGTACAGCAATAAAGGGGACATGGACTAAAAAGCAGGGAAGTTGGGGATGGAGAGAAGAGGAATGGATTTGAAAGCCAATGTGGAGGTGAAATTTGATGACTGGCTGGATGAAGTGGGGTGGAGTTGAGGTTGTTGGGAGAGAGAGTGATGAAATGAGGTTTTCGGCTTCCCACAGAAATGGGAAGACAGAGAGGGAGAAGAGAGGCCGGGCTCCTTTCGATCACCCTACCCTGCTGTTTTCAGGCACACGTGGGTTTTAGGTTGCCATCCACTATCCACATGGCCATTTCTAGTCCTGACATCAGAGAGGTCAGGTACGAGCATGGCCTTATTGAGGGTGAGCAGTGTCGATCTGGGAACGAGCGATGAATCAGGCCAAGCCTAAATGAATCAGGTTTGAGCATAAGATAAGCTCAAACCCTCATTCTGTGCTTTTCCAAAGGCCAAACACCTTCCCAGGACTTCTGTGGATCCCCTAGCAGGCCACCTCTTTCCCCATGATCATCAGTACTGGCTAACAGGCTATGTGAGGAAGACTCGGCTCCGACTGCACTGACCCAGGAGTAAAATGCCTGCTTTCTTGGTTCCCTGCACCATCAAAACAAATCTGCTCAAAAGCATTGGCAGAGACAGGAGACTTTACTAAGGACCGAGCAGGGAGCCCGCAGAGAGGTTTATAAGGCATCAATGCAAACAACTGCACACTGGATGTAATATAGCCTGTTCTGAATTGCCTTTGCCCCCCCCCCATCCCTGAGCACTTTCTTTCTTTTTCTTTTTTTTTTTCTTTGAGATAGAGTCTCACACTGTTGCCCTTGGTAGAGTGCTGCAGCGTCACAGCTCACAGCAACCTCAAATGCTTGGACTTAAGCAATTCTCTTGCCTTAGCCTCCCAAGTAGCTGGGACTACAGGCTCCCGCCACAACACCTGGCTATTTTTTGGTTGTAGTTATCATTGTTGTTTGACAGGCCCAGGCTGGATTCGAACACACCAGCTCCGGTGTATGTGGCTGGCACTCTAGCCACTGGGCGCCGAGCCCCTGAGCACTTTCTAACACTTGCTTCTCCCCAGCTTTGCACCATCCTGCTGGCTCCCCTTCTGATCCTTCCATCTCTCCTTCCCCTCAGCCCCTCAACTTCAAATTCTCCCTCCTCTGTGACCCAGAGGAATTCAACACTCCCCAGTTTCTACCAGCAAACTTCATTCCCAGCCAGCTTTGCCGATTCAGAGGCGCTCTGCAGAATACAAACCATTCTGCTCTTGAAAAGGCCTGTGCAGTTATGAATAGAACTTTTTCAGTTTGCTCTTAGTAATGTCCCAAGTTTCATGATCCTCAGAACCCTTTTGCACACATCATTTCTTGGAAGCCTTTCAGAAGCCTGTAAGGAGGCAGATGCGATGTTAAGGTTCTTGTTCCAGATGCAAAAGCTAGTGCTCTGAAAAGTGGGGACACGAAACCCATTGCCTTAGTGCTTAGCCAGGCCTCCAGTGCTTTTGTGTATTTCTTACTGAGGACTTAGTCTTTTTTTTTTTTTTTTTTTGGCTGGGGCTGGGTTTGAACCTGCCACCTCTGGCATACGGAGCCAGCACCCTACTCCTTTGAGCCACAGGCACTGCCTGAGGATCTCGGTCTTTTAAAAAAAGGCAAATACTGAATAAACCCATAGTCTCAAGAATTCCTAGAGAAAGATTATGTGATTTCTGCTCCTAGTTCCACAGAAATGCCGTTTTTTTTTTTTTTTTTTTTTTTTTTTTTTGGGCCAGGGTCTTAAGCTGTTGCCCTGGGTAGAGTGCCATAGCATCACAGCTCATAGCAACCTCCAACTCTTGGGCTCAAGCGATCCTCTTGCCTCAGTTTTTCTATTTCTAGTAGAGAGGGTGGGGGGGGGGAACTCTCGATTTTTGCTCAGACTGGTCTTGAACTTGTGAGTTCAAGCAATCCACCCACCTCAGCCCCCCAGAGTGCTGGCATTACAGGCATGAGCCAATGCGCCCAGCCAGAAATGCCTTTTAGATAAGTGAGAGCAGGGCTGAGGTGATTACTGCCTTCAGCTGCTCCCCCACCCACCTGCCCCCTTCCCTGTGGAATGTCTTGCTCAATCCTTTCCCTTGCAACCACGCAGAATTGCAACCGGTTTATTGGTGTTCCTAGAAAATGTCTTGAGTAACTAGAGGAACAGGAAGAGACAAGGGGAAAGCTGGAACCCCACCTCCCTACACTTGCATGGCCTCTGCTTCCCAGATGGCCTCTTGACCCCGGTGGGCAATGGTAGATGGGGGGCAGGGACCCTGCCCAAGGTCAATGTCCAGGTGAGGTGGCTTTGGAATTAGGCCGAAGAATGCAGAAATTTCAGAGCCTGGATCCAAACTGTCTACTGCCCCGCATTTTTACAGGGGCAGTCCACCTAGAACAGCGGACAGGGGCAGCCTTCATTCATTCAGGTATTTACAGATACACATGGAGTGTCTGCTGTGTCCCAGCTGGTGTTCTTGGCACTGGAAACATAGTGGCAAAGAGAGACAAAGGGCCAAGTGCGGTGGCTCATACCTGTAATCCTAACATTCCTGAGGCAGGAGGATTACTTGAGGCCAGGAGTTCAAGACCAGACTGAGCAACATAGTGAGAGCTCATCTCTACAAAAATATAAAGAAATAAAAAAGAAGGAGGAGGCTCGGTGCCTGTGGCTCAACGGGCTAAGGCGCCAGCCACGTACACCTGAGCTGGCGGGTTCGAATCCAGCCTGGGCCCGCCAAACAACAATGGTGGCTGCAACCAAAAAATGGCCGGGCATTGTGGCGGGCGCCTGTAGTCCCAGCTATTTGGAAAGCAGAGGCAGGAGACTCGCTCAAGCCCAGGAGTTGGAGGTTGCTGTGAGCTGTGATGCCACAGCACTCTATCCAGAGTGAAAGCTTGAGGCTCTGTCTCAAAAAAAAAAAGGAGGAGATTAAAAGAAAACAAGAAAAGGCAATTGGGGGCACATTTTCTCCAAAACTCTTGAAGCCTTGTGCTCTGGGCCTATCATACACTTTTGGCTCAGAATAAACCTCTTTAAATTATTTTACAGAGTTTAGGGTTATTTTTTCTCATTAACATAAAAAAATTACAATATTTTATTTGGAAAAAAACAAGGTAGAGCTAAAATGTCAGATATGGAGAATACAATTATTTATAGTCACACTGTAGCAAGGTCTTCTTCTTGTTCAGAAAGATTAACTCTAAAGTGTGTGTGCCAGAAATATACAGGCGAGCACTAAAACAGAAAAATAAGAGAGAGAGGAAGAGAGAGGCAAGGCCTGGGCGCCCCTGGTGCCAACATGCCAGCGTGGGAGGCCGACGATGAGCAAATGGGTAATGAGAACACATACACCAAGAGACAGTGGTCTCCATAACAGGCTCAGCTGGAGGGAAAATGCACAGTGCGTATCGATCATAAAGAACGCGGATGGGTGCTGTCCCTCTATGTAGCTGAGGAGCTTTCCTCAGGAGGGGCCAGGTGAGGAGGAAGGAAGGTTCATTCTTCTGTCTGGGCCTGGGAGGGTATCTTCTTACCTTCCGGGATATTCTTTTTTCTCCTATTCCTGCCCTACTTCTCTGGCTGTTCTTTCTCAACCTCCTTCGCAAATTCTTCTTCCTCTTTCCTTCCAATCTGATGCATGGATTCCATCTCTCCCTCTGGTTTTCTCAGAGTGAATGAGATTCAGGAAGTTTCCTGAGGGCAAGGTGATTGAGGAGAAAGGGGAAGGGAGAGTACAGGACTCCTGAGCTCCTGAATAGGGAGCCCCCTCTCGGTAGGGGAGGACGCCAGGCAGAGGGGACCAATACCCACACTACAAGGTCTTCTTGGTCCCTAGAAACTTCATCTTTGCAGCTTTATTGCACCCAGCAATATATCTATAACTATCCTCCAAAGACTAGGGACAAAGATTCTGCGATGCCCCTGCTCCTGCTGCACCCTGTGTCTAAGACACCCAGATAAGCAGCTTTAGGGTGGCACCCATAGCTAAGTGGTTAGGCCCCAGCCACATGCTCCGGGGCTGGTGGGTTTGAACCCAGCCCAGGCCTGCAAAACGAAAACAAAAAACCTCCCATATAACAAAAATTGCTAGGTGTATGTGGGGTGCCTATAGTCCCAGCTATTTGGGAGGCTGAGGCAAGAGAATAGCTTAAGCCCAAGAGTTTGAGGTTGCTGTGAGCTATGACACCATGGCACTGTACCAAGAGTGACAAAGTGAGAGAGACTCTGTCTCAAAAAAAAAAAAAGAAAGAAAAGCCGCTTTAAATTTAGGGGATGTGGAGGAGGAGGGAACACAGATCCTTGCTCTAGAGAGACATGGATGGTCACTGGTGGGGTTCCAGGTAGCACTGTACTGTGACAAGCAGCCTGGAAAGCTGTCTGGGTTCGAGGAGTCTTTTTTAGTGTTGTTCACTCCACCTAGCTCCCGCTTGTGCTATTACAGGGAATAAGCATCCAGGCTCATCACCTGAAGGCTAGACTCAGCCACTGAGGCCTGAGAACCACCTTGAGCACTTTTTAAAAATGCTGATTCCTGGCTCAGCGCCTGTGGCTCAACGGGCTAAGGCGCCAGCCATGTACACCTGAGCTGGCAGGTTCGAATCCAGCCCGGGCCCGCCAAACAACAATGATGGCTGCAACCAAAAAATAGCTGGGCATTGTGGCGGGCGCCCGTAGTCCCAGCTACTTGGGAGGCGGAGGCAGGAGACTCGCTTGAGCCCAGGAATTGAAGATTGCTGTGATCTGTGATGCCTCAGCACTCTATCCAGGGTGACAACTTGAGGCTCTGTCTCAAAAAAAAAACAAAAAAAAATGCTGATTCCTGGGCTTGGCGCCTGTAGCACAGTGGTTACAGCACTGGCAACATACACTGAGGCTGGTGGGTTCGAACCCAGCCCAGCCCAGCTAAGCAGTAATGACAACTGCAACAGAAAAATAGCCAGGCATCATGGTGGCACCTGTAGTCCCAGCTACTTAGAAGGCTGAAGCAAGAGAATCGCTTAAGCCCAAGAGTTTGAGGTTGCTGTGAGCTGTGATGCCACAGCACTCTATCGAGGACGACATAGTGAGACCTTGTCTCAAAAAAAAGAAAGTTAAAAAAATGCTGATTCCTGTGTCCCACACGATATCTACAAATCACAACCAGGAGTCAAGTAGAGACAGAGGACCCTGTATTCAAATGCATTTCAATACATTTCCCAGGCAGTTTAAATGGAACATTTAAGAAGCCCTGACGTGGTGGTCACAAGTTAAGGCCTTAGAGTCAGACAGACCTGGGTTTGGCTTGTGATTTTTCTACTTACTAAGTCTGCAACCTTCGGCAAGTTATTGAGCACTTCTAAGTCTCTGTTTTCTCATCTGCAAAATGGTGTAATAACAATTATTGCCTACTTCTACAGAGCTTTTGTGAGGATTGAATAAGCTGGGCGGTGGAGAGAAATCAGAACTTCTGGTTAAGTCAGCGTGAAAGGCCTGTTAGTTTTGTAAAGTGCATTTTCACCCTGAGGTTTTCATTTTGTGGAAGAAGTCACAGCTAATGACTAAGGTCTTGCCAATATTGTAAGTTCTTGAACCATGGTTCTGCTTTCAGTTCTGTTATGAACAGAAAGTTTTATCAACTTGATGTCAGCATGGCGAAATAAAGAAAGCACAAGCTTTGGCATCAGACTGGACTGAGCTAGAATCTCATGTTAGTTAATTACTAGCTGTGTAGCCTTTAGCAAATTCCTTAACCTCTTGGACTTCTATTTCCTTATCTGTAAAATGGGATTAACATTAGATGGATCCCCTGGAAAGTCATAATGAGGATGTAAGCAGTAACATGTATGTCAGTGGTTGTCAGCCTCGATATCATCTGAAGAGCATTATAAAAACAAAAAATGTCAGGTGCAGCTGTGCATGCAGGGAGTTCCAGCTACTCAGGAGGCTGAGGTGGGAGGATAGCTTGAGCCTCTGGAGGCTGAGGCCAGCCTGGGCAACAAAGCAAGACCCTATCTGTAAAAAAACAAAGCTCCACTGGCCAGGCCCTGACCCAGATCAAGTAAATCAGAATCTCTGAAGTAATACATACACCAATAGTTTTTAAAGCTCCCCAAGTGGCCAGGCAAGGTGGTTCATGCCTACAATCACAGCATTTTGGGAGTCCAAGGTCAGGGGATAGCTTGAGCCCAGGAGTTCAAGGCCAGCCTAGGAAACATAGCCAGGCCCTATCTGTAGGAAAAAAACTAAGAATTAGCCTGTTTTGGTGGCACATACCTGTAGTCCTAGCTACTTGGGAGGCTGAGGCAGGAGCATTGCTTGAGCCCAGGAGTTTGATGTTGCAGTGAGCTGTGATGATTGTACCATTGCACCCTAGCCTGTGTCTTTAAAAAAAAAAAAAAGAATAAGGAAGTGGATTCTCCCATAGAGCTTCCAGAAGGGACACAGCCTCGCCAACACTTTGAGTTTATCCCAGTGAGACTTATGTTGGACATTTGAATTATTTTGTACCACTAACTACATGATGATTTTGTAGAGTATCCCTAGCAAATGAGTTATTTTAGATTATTAAGCAGACTTGTTTCAGTTTTTTAAGTTTAGTCATCCTAGCCAGGCATGGGAGCTTGCACCTGTAATCCTAGCACCTTGGAAGGCCAAGGCAGGAGGATCACTTGAGCTCAGGAGTTTGAGACCAGTCTGAGCAAGAGCCAGATTCCATCTCTACAAAAAAATACCAAAAACATTAGCTGGGAATTGTGCTGGGCACCTATAGTTCAGCTACTCTGGAGGCTGGGGCAGGAGAATCACTTGAACCCAGGAGTCTGAGACTGAAGTAACCTAGCTGATGCCATGGCACTCTAGCTTGGGCAACAGAGTGAGATTGTCTCAAAAAAAAAAAAAATTAATCATGCTCATTTTTGAACTTTAGTCATATGCTTAACTCAAAGCTCTCCCCTTTGCCCAGTGAGAAGCATGGGAAGAGGGGTGGAGGCCACCCGTATCTCTCAACAATTGCTTCCTTGTATTTATTTCTCTAGGGTGGGATTGAGGAGGAAAGAAGGGGACAAAGATTTTCCATGGGAAGTCTCCCTTCCATGGGCCATTACTGCCAGTCTAATTTAAGTGGGGGGCATGGGAACTCCCCACTGGCCACTCATGAGGGACTCAACCTCTAGTCCTCGAGGGGTCTGGGCAGTCCCTTCAGGGTTGCAGCTGCATCTTTGGGCTGCTTTTCAGCCTCCTCTCATGCACACCCTTCTTTGCCATCCTTCAGGAGCTCTCAGCAACCTATACCCATGATCTTCCTGCCCCTCTGTAACCCCAATTCCAGGCCTGCCAGCAAGGGTAGAATCCAGCTTCCACACCTTAACAAACTCAGTTGTGCAGCCCCGGCATGCCCCCGACTGGCAGTTTTCCCTGCCAGCCCTCCCCAGGGCTCCTCTTCCCTCTGTGAAAGGACCTTAGCCATTACGCTAGACTGGTGACCTAGAGGACGTCTCACTTGAAGTGGCAGGTGGTTCTCTCGGGCCCCTTCTCTCAACTGCATGCTCCCCAAAAAACTAGCTCTTCTCAAGTCCACTGAAAAGGCATGTCCCAAAAGTCTGTGAGCAGGGGCTGAGCCACTGCTATTGCTCTGGTCTTAAAAGGTGGGGAACTTTGGACAGTGGGCCCTGATCATTCATTCTGGAAGAGATCGCCTGTGACCCCTCACATCACTGTATCACTGCCACAGTGGTGGTCCTTTGAAAGCAAGTTATCCTGACCTCTCTTTGGCCTTGCTGACTCAGGAGCTTCATTACCAACGTCAGCAGAGGAAGACCCTGTGACATGAAGAGAAAGCATTCTGGCCCTCTGTCCTTCCTGGGTGACTTGGGTAGGTTACTCACCTCAGCCTCAGCTTCCCATCTGGGGAGCAGGGTGGTGTTGAAAGTAAAATGCGAGGAGAGATGGGAGAAGCACGTGGCAGAATGGTGGCTACACTGAGCACACTTGAAATATCTGATGGCGCATCAAATCCACTTTATTTGTAAGAATAAAACTGGGGGGAAAAACACTTATCACTCTAAGCAGTTCTGAGAAGTGACCCATAGTTTCACTCTCTGACCACATCATTCCACTTCGCCTTTCTTTCCTAGAAGCTTGATGACAATGAGAGTTCTTTGGCCTTGAAAGATAAACAGTAGTGTTTATTGGAAGCTACACCACATGGTCAATTGACTCTTTACAATTTCATCAAAGTAAACAGAAATAGTTCAAAATCAAGTAATGCAGAGGGTTTTTAATGAACAGTGACAACCCTGTCTCCTCACACCATCCATCCAATAGGCTGGTATTTACTTCTCTAGCTCTAAAAGGTATATTTATGTTGCTTTTTGGAGAATGTCTTCAAGAGCAAAATAAAAAGAGAGATAGAAAGTAGGCGAGGAAAGATTAAACAGAAAACTTGGAGTCATACATTTGAATAAGGAGGAAAAGAACTGAGAAAGTGGAGAGAAGGAAATTCTATCATCCATCTATCTATCTATCCATCCATACATCCATCCATCCATCCATCCATCCATCCATCCATCATCCATTCATCCATCCAGTTCCCCAAGGCCTTCTTTAGAAGGCAAGATTCTAATTTATGTTTGTTGAACAAAGAGTCTGCCTTCTGACATGCCCCTACTTATACCTAGTGTTCTTTTGACTTATTGGGCCCTGCCAAACTAACAGTTCCATTTCTTTTCTTTTCTTTTCTTCTTCCTCATTGCTCTCTTTTGTGCATCCTGAAAAGATGATCTTCCATAAAACCTCTGGGTTTTGTTTGTGTGTGCCCATGGGGGTGAGGTATTCCATGTTTAAATCCTCAGTACATCATGGATAAATCACAAAAGCATCATGGTGAGCAAAAAAGTAAGCTGCAGAATGATGTGCATAGGAGACCGCTAGTTATACATTATTGGTTTTGCCACTATCAAGGGCCAAAGAATATTATATTTGATCAGGCCACAACTTCAGCAAAGAAATTTGAAACTGAAAATCCAAATCATAATATAGCTCCATCAATGAAGACACTATACCAGTAATACAAACGCATTTAAAATTTTTCAGCCAAGTGATTACGGAAAGTCTTTGTAGTAATAGTGCGACCTCAACTAATGAGTAGAATTTAGCAGCAGCCTAATTCTACTGCCTGCGAAGGTGCCTTTTTAAATCTTTAAAATTACTGAAAAGCATGAGTCTGAGTGACAGTGCACAAACATGCATGGGTGAGTTAGTTTCCACTGGCTAGATTATGACACAGAAAGTTGATTCTTTTTTAAAATTTTTTTTTTTGGAGGGTGTCAAATGACCCTTTATTGAGACATTTTCCCTTGTACTTTTTAACTAGCTGGGCATTCGACAGCACCACTGGTGATGTCATCTATGATGTCATGAGGGTGGCAGCCATCAGCATGGCAGCCCCCTGACTGGGCGGTCCCCAGGATCTCTTTAATAGTCCAGAGAGTTCTCTGGTTAAAGATCGGTGCCGCATCTGTCTGGCTGTGTTGACAATCTCATCAAAAGTGGTATTTCTGTTTTGTTTAATGTTTTTCTGTCCCTTTCTGTCTCTCAGTGGTTCCTTGAGGGTTTTGATGAGGGTAGAGGCAGAAGGGACCGCTTCAGTGTGGGCCTGTATGTTAGTCAGTTTCACTGTCATCCTCAGACCCTTCCAGTTACTGGTTGCCTTGGCAATGCTGTTATACCCGAAGCGAGTGGAAAAGAGAAACATCAGTACACTGAGTCCAAATAAAGCAAGGGCCCTTTATTCATCAGCCGAGAGCAGGATTACGCCTCAAAGTCTCTTGACCCCTAGAGCAGGGGTGGAAACCTTTTATCAGGTGCTTTCAGTAGGGAAGGGGGAGTCCTTAATGCAAGTCAAATTTTACAAGAGCCAACACCTGCAAAATTAGATCTATAGGGTAAGGGGAGTGCTTACAAGGGGGAGTTGTGGTTTCACAGGTTTTTGCAGTTTTTGCTAAACTCTTCAGCTTTCAGCTGAGCTTCCTGGTGTTGAAAGCCCTTAGCAAAGTCCTTAGCAAAATGGAGTAAGCGGGCTCTATGAACAAAATGGAGTTAGGGCATTACAATGTCATCACCAACCTTTTTTGGTGACAAAGCAGGAGGCCAATCCTGGGGGCCAGGGCAAACATGGCACCGACCTTGCCACCAGTACACTGCAGGTACACACCTTTATCTTATTGGGGTCGAACTTAGGAAGCATGGTGGAGGCGGCTGGTGTCAGATCAACCTGGATTCGGACAACTGAAGAAAGTTGCACATTGCCCTCCTCTGAGTGAAAAGCCGAAAGCTTTTTTTCTTTTTAAGAAAGAGTCTCCCTCTGTTGCCCTAGATAGAGTGCCATGGTGTCTAAGCTCACAGTAACCTCATTCTCTTGGGCTTTAGCAAGCCTCTTGCCTCATCCTCCAGAGTAGCTAGGACTACAGGCATGCGCCACTATGCCTGGCTAATTTTTTCCCATTTTTAGTAGTGATGGGGGTCTCACTCTTGCTCAAGCTGGTCTTGAACTCCTGAGCTCAAGCAATCCACCCATCTTGGCCTCCCAGAGCATTAGGATTATAGGCATGAGCCACCGCACCCGGCTAGAAAGTTGATTCACATGTAACTAGGATTCCAGAATAGCTCCCAAAGATCCCACAAGGATTATTTTACTTTAATATCCAAATAACATGGCCAATGCCCATTCCATGGATGAAGGGAGCCCAGCCCCTCCCCAAGATCTCCCTGAATTCCTGGGGCTACTCCTATTAGTCCACCCTGCTAATCTCTTCCAAGACTCTCCTCTCTAGTGTGCCAGGCTTCAGCCCCCAAATTCCTGTTACTTTTCTCATGCGGACTAAGTCAGCTGGCTCTGTGTCTTCAGGTTCCTTCTTCTGACTCTGCCTACTCAGAGATTCACCACAGTATTTTTCTAACCCTTCTCCCAAAAGCTCCCCAAATTCTCTCTCCTCTGTTATGAATTAAGTCTGTCATTCCCTGCAGTGAGTCACTGAAGTTAGGAGGATTTTGTTTGGTTTGTTTTTGTTTTTTTGAGACAGATTCTCACTTTGTCACCTCAGTAAGGTGCTGTGGCATCATGGCTCACAGCAACCTCCAACTCTTGGGCGTAAGCAATTCTCTTGCCTCAGCCTCCCAAGTAGCTGGGACTACAGGTGTCCACCACATCGCCCAGCTATTTTTTGGTTGTAGTTGTCATTGTTGTTTGGCAGGCCCAGGCTGGATTCGAACCCGCCAGCTCCGGTGTATATGGCTGGCGCCCTAGCTGCTAAGCCACAGGCACCAAGCCTCACTCAAGTGATTCTCTTGCCTCAGCCTCCCAAGTAGCTGGGACTACAGGTGCTCACCACAACACCTGGCTATTTTTTAGAGACAAGGTCTCCCTCTGGCTCAGGCTGTTCTCCAACCTGTGGACTCAGGCAATCCACCTGCCTCATCCTCCCAGAGTGCTAGATTACAGACGTGAGCCACCAGTCCCGGCCCTGGTTTGGTTTTTTAAGACAGGTTCTTGCTCTATTGCCCAGACTGGAGTACAGTGATGTGATCAAGCTCAAGTGATCCTCTCAGCCTAGCCTCCTGAGCAGTTAGGACTATAGGCATGCAATCACCACACCTGGCTAATTTTTTAATTTTTTGTAGAGATTGGGGCCTGCTATGCTGCTGAGGCTGGTCTTGAACTCCTGGCCTCAAGTGATCCTCTTGCCTTGATCTCCCAAAGTGCTGGGATTACTGCCATGAGCCACTGCATCTGGCCCAATTTCAGTTTTAAGTGGCACCTTCCTCTTCCTGCTGCATGTTCAGCAATGTAAGAAAAAGTGATGATTATGTCTACCATTTCTGGACGACCTAGTAGGTACATATCCTATCTCTAATTTGCACAAATTCCATGAAGTAGTAGACAGTATCATGCCCATATTACAGATGGGAACACTAGCCTCAGAGGTGAAGTGACTAGCCTGAAGTCCCCCAGCTGCTCATCGGTAGAGTTTGACTATGAACCAGGCCTGTCTGATTCCTAAAGAGATGTCTGTCTGCATCTCTACACAACGGAGTAGGGAACTGCCCCCCTCCATGGGATGCATCCATTCCTGCCTCTTTGTTCTATCTCCATTCTTCTCAGGATTCCCTTGCAATGAATTGGTGGAGTGACAATTTCTGGATCATCTTAGCTGTGGCCATCACCGTTGTCTCCGTGGGCCTGGGCCTTATCCTGTTCTGTGTTTGTCGGTGGCATCTTAGACAAGGTAACAGCCACTATCTCATCTGGTGGTGAGGGGTGAGGCGGTTATCAGCACCTAGTAGGCCTCCTTCAGAGCAAGAGGGTAAGTTCTGGGGCCTGTATGGGCTGGACTTGGATTGAGCATACATTGTGGGTTTGAGTCCTACACCTGCCACTAATTTATGTCCCTGGGCCTCAGTTTTCCCATCTGCACAGTGAAGGGAGGGGAGAGATTAAATTATCTCAAAGAATGTTTCCGGCCCCAAGGGTGTGGGTGAAAGCAGAATCTGCTTTAAGGCACAATAGGCTCAAGTGCTTTCTCTTTGCTCTGTGGCTGTTGATTTCATCATCTTGTCTCTGGGGCTTAGAAAAGAACACAGTCTATGGAAAGTCCCAAACTGTCTTACGAATGAAATATGGACTCAACTCATGACCAGCGTGTTTGGCCACCATGATTGTCTTTTCCAGGATTACACTCTGAATTTTCTGGTATTATCCCCACCACCATGAATAAGCTACAATTTGGGTATTCACATTAACTTTAGATTATCTCTATAAGTGTTAGAGTGATTATCTCTAACATTGTTGTTCATCTCCAGAAACATGAAATCCTTGATTCAATGGTGTGTTGTCTTGAGAGCTCATTCATTTAAGTAATGACCTAAGCCAGCGGTTCTCAACCTGTGGGTCGCAACCCCTTTGGGGGTCTCCTACATATCAGATATTTACATTATGATTCATAACAGTAGCAAAATTACAGATGTGAAGTAGCAATGAAAATAATTTTATGGGCTCGGTGCCTGTGGCTCAACAGGCTAAGGCGCCAGCCATGTACACCTGAGCTGGTGGGTTCGAATCCAGCCCGGACCCGCCAAACAACAATGACGGCTACAACCAAAAAATGGCCGGGCGATGTGGCAGGCGCCTGTAGTCCCAGCTACTTGGGAGGCAGAGGCAAGAAACTCACTTGAGCCCAGGAATTGGAGGTTGCTGTGAGCTGTGATGCCACAGCACTCTATCCAGGGTGA
>CAUYRH010051091.1:0-22623 GCA_963574655.1 Perodicticus potto | reverse complement strand
AATCCAATCAGCCAATCTATGCCTCTTCAGTGGGCAATTCAAGCCATTGACATTTATTGAGATAATTGATAAGTGTGGTAGCATTCTATTCATCTTATTTTGTGAGAGTCCATTGCTTAGTTTTATCTTTTGCATCATTGTGGAAATTAGGTTCTGTCCTTTAATTTCTGAGTCGGTACTTGGCTGTTGATCCATTGTGATGGTCAGTGTGTAGAACAGGTTGAAGTATTTCCTGTAGAGCTGGTCTTGTGGTGGCGAATTTCCTCAATGTTTGCATATCAGAAAATGATTTGATTTCTCTGTCAATTTTAAAGCTTAGCTTAGCAAGATAAAGAATTCTGGGCTGGAGATTGTTCTGTTTAAGTAAATTAAAGGTAGATGACCATTTTCTTCTTGCTTGGAAAGTTTCATTAGAGAAGTCTGAAGTCACCCTGATGGATTTGCCCCTGTAGATCAACTGGCAGCTTGAAGAATCTTCTTTTTTTTTAGAGATAGAGTCTCACTTTGTCCCTCTTAGTAGAGTGCTGTGGCATTGCAGCTCACAGCAACCTCCAATTCTTGGGCTTAGGTGATTCTCTTGCCTCAGCCTCCTGTGCAGCTGGGACCACAGGCACCCACCACAATGCCTGGCTATTTTTTGTTGCAGTTTGGCGGGGCCGGGTTTGAACCCGCCACCCTCGGTATACGGGGCCCGTGCCCTACCCACTGAGCCACAGGCAATGCCCTGAAGAATCTTTTTTTTGTCTTCACTTTTTTTTTGTCTTCACAGGTTCATCACAATGTGTCTCGGGAGTTGAGGCAACCTGGGGTCCGATATCCCTCTGAAAAGAGTGTGTCAGAATCTTTTGTGACATTTGGGAAATTTTCATTTATAATATTCTCTAGCATGGCTTCCATTCCCCTGGGGCATTGTTCTTCCCCTTCTGGGATACCTCTAACTCGTATGTTTGAATGCTTCATAAAGTCCCATAATTCTGTCAGTGAACGTTCTGCTTTCTCTCTCTTCTTTTCTGCGTCTTTAACTATCTGAGTTATATCGAGAGCTTTGTCCTCTACCTCTGAGATTCTTTCTTCTGCATGGTCTAATCTGTTGTTGATACTTTCTATTATATCTTTAAGTTCCCTAATTGACTGCTTCTGTTCCTTCGGCTCTGCTATATCCTTTTTATGTTCTTCATATCGTTCATCTCCTATTTGATTCTGTTTTTGGATTTCCTTTTGGTTATTTTTCACTTCATCAGCAGTTTCCTTCATTGTTTCCATCATTTCCTTCATTGTTTTCATCATCTGTATTCTAAATTCCCTTTCTGTCATTTCTAACATTTCTTTATAGGTGGAATCCTCTGGAGGAGCTATCTCACAGTCCCTTGGGGGTGGGTTGCTCTGGACTGGTTTTTCATGATGCCAGGAGTTTTCTGCTGATTCTTCTGCATGACTGATTTCTTTTATCTGTTTCCTTGCCCTAATTTTCCTTTTGTTTCCTCTTGCTCTTTAAATTGCCGTGCCTCTTGACTAGGGTTTTGATGTGTCCTTTTGGTACAGGACCAGAAGGATGAGAAGATTGAAGAGCAAGAAAGGAAAAAAGAAAGAAGAAAAAAAAAAAAGAAAAGAAAAGAAAAAGGAGAAAGGAGAAGGGGTGGGTAGAAGTGAATATTGACAAAAAGAAGAGAGGCACAGAAAGAGGGGGACAGGAGCAATATAGGTTTGCAGTAGGATTCTTTGACCCAACCTTAAGAACCCCCAACTTCTGGGGTTGCTGGGTTGGCAACAGCAACCCCAGGTCAGCAGCTCCCTTGAGGTCAGCAGCTCTTTGCCAGCCTGTTTGGACACAGTTCCCCACCTCCACCAAGTAAAGCAGAAAGACAAAAATGCAATAAATCAAACCAAAACAAGGAAACAGAAAACTTTATGGGATAAAATTGGGGGAAAACACCAAATGATAGGGGTAGAAACACTAGCAAAATGAAGTAATAATTGTTGAAAAAGGCAACAATGGAAAATTATATTTAAGCTAGAAAAATGAAGACATAAAAGAAAGAAAAAAAAAAAGAAAAGAAAAATCTATAGGGAAAATGTTGAAATTAAAAACAAAAAACCAGAAAAACAAAACAAAACAACACAAAACCAAACCAAAAACAAAGCAGTATATAGATCTTGCTGAAAATTGTCTGGGCAACAGGTTATCTTCTGGGATATGATATGTTAATCACAATGCTGATACGGCTATACCAAATGGAGACTGGAGGCCTCTAATGATTTCTCAAACTCTGCAGGGCAGAGAGCCTAAATCTCTCCTCAGCCCACTTAGAAGGCACTGTAAATTACTAACCTGGGCTAAGCAGAAGGTTTCCCAGGAAAGCACTTGTCTCTGGGATCACTCCTTAAGTGGCTATCCACTTACCCAGTGTGCCAAAACCAGTCTCACTCTATGCCCCTGAGGGCTAAGGCTGCAAGGTGTCTCAGTCCCCGCTTTTAGGCTGCTCAGTCACTAGATTACTTGCTCCCACCCAATGTTTGTTCTGTGACCCTGAGGGTGGAGCTTCCCTGGGAAGTTCTCCCAAGATGGCTCAACATGACCCACAGCCAAACACTGTTAGCTCTGTCTGGCTTGGTGACTCAGTCTGGGGCCCTAGACAACACGTAAAGACCTCCGCACTCTTGCCCAAGTTCTCCCAAGGTAGTTCAACTGAGTGCCAAATCCAAAAAATCCCAAACAGCTCACAGGTAAGGCCTTTCCAGTTTGCAATCTCACTGCTGCCACAGCTGCTGGCAGGATGAGACTGAATGAACACATGCAACCACTTGCCAGTTCTCCACTGCTTTTGCCTTCCTCATGGGGTCCAGAAGTCTCATGCTGTTTCCCTGTGTCTCCAAAGGGATGTTTCTGGGTAGATCCCACCAGCCAGAGATGCCTGAAGTCTTCTCTTCCCAGTCTCACTGTGCCCAGTTGCAAGGAAGCTGTTACTTGGCCTCCATCTTTCTGCGGAAGTGTCTTTTTTTTTTTTTTTTTTAAGTCAAATTGACAAGGTGTGGTGGCTCACGCCTATAATCCTAGCACTCTAGGAGGCTGAGGCAGCTGGATTGCTTGAGCTCAGGAGCTGAAGACCACCCTGAGCAAGAGTGAGACCCTGTCTCTACTACAAATAGAATTAAAAAATCTAGCTGGGCATTGTGGTGTGGGCCTGTAGTCTCAGCTACTTGGGAGGCTGAGGAAAGAGGATTGCTCAAACCCAAGAGTTTGAGGTTGCTGTGAGCTATGGTGCCACAGCATTCTACTGAGGGCAAAAGAGTGAGATTCTGTCCAAACAAATAACTAACTAAATAAATAAAAAGTCAAATCAAATCAAATTCTCTCCTATGTAAAATCCTCTTGTGATAGTCCTTTGCCCTTGGGATGGGCTCCGGACTTCTTACCATACCTTTCTCTGGCCCTTGTTTCTTTCTCCAACCTCACTCTGTTCATTGGGTCCCTTGGTCCAATACACTGCAAGCAGACAAATAGACTGCATGGCTCAGGACTTCTGCCCTTGAGTTTATAAGGACTTCACCCTTAGATGTTATTTTGATCATATCACAATTTTGATTTTTTTTTTTTTTGAGACAGTGTCTCACTATGTTGCGCTGGATAGAGGGCCATGACGTCACAGACAGTTTTCATTTTTTAATAGCATTTCTATTTGGATTTTATTTTATCTTTTTGTTTTTCTGCACTTTGGTGTTTATCTCCCAACCTAGACAGTAAATTATGTAAATGCAAAGCCTTCACTTAGCACAGTTCTTGGCACGTAGTTGGCATTCAGTAAATGCTTATTGAATAAATGGTGGATGGAGATATGGGGGGAAGTACAGTGAGTCATGACCTATGTTTTCATTTATGAGATTCTCTATTGGGAATATTGTGTCATTCACCAGAATTTCCTAAACCTACATATATGCCTCCTCTTCTAGAATGTCATGTCTGTTCTTTAAGTCAGAAACAACTTTGTTTTTGCTATGAGCTCACATAATATGCTTGTATTTTTGTGATAAACAATTAAAAAACCTGCATGCACTTTGAATCAGTTTCTTAATTCTAATGCATGGGGCATAATTGTCATTTTACCTTCTATTGCTACATATGTGAATGACAACATGGCCCAGTTTGCAGCAAGCTGTGCTGTTTTGTTACAGAACGTGGGACTGTGGTTACTACCATCCGTCTTGATGTGGAAAGAGCTGGGTTTGCAAGTGTTCAGTCCTTCTCCATTAAGGCCTGTGACAACGGCCAGCGGTGTGCGGTAATTCCGATGACCGTCTATATCCGAGGCATTAATGACAATTCACCTTTCTGTCATCAATATCTGATTAGGTGAGCTAAGATGGGTGGGCGGGGCAAGAATTCAGAGTGGGTGTTGAGCAGAGGCATTGCCATGTTTACTGGCCCAGTTGCACATGTAGTTAATCATCAAATCGACTCAGCCTTTTGTTGAGCTTCAGAACTGACCTTTTGGGTCTATTCATCATTGAAAGTTGGGTTTCTAGAATCTGAGAGTAGAAAGTGGTTAAAAACTTGAGCTTTGGGATGATGGACCTAGATGGGAATCCTGATTCTATCACTTTTCAGTTGTGTGAACTTTGGTAATTTACTGAAACCCATTGATTCGGTTTTTCTTTTTCTTTCTTTTTTTTTTTTTTTTGCAGTTTTTGGCAGGGGCTGGGTTTGAACCCCCCCCATCTCCAGCATATGGGGTTGCTGCCCCACTCCTTTGAGCCACAGGTGCCACCCAATTCAGTTTTTCTTTTTGTATAAATAAAAATGGTACTGACCCTATAGGGTGGTTGTAAAGGATAAATGGGGTGATTTGTGTGACATTGTGAGCAAAGTACTAAGCGTATGGTATGAGTTTTATAAACATTATTTATTACAGTTCCAAAACCCATTATCTGAGGCTTGGCGCCTGTGGCTCAACAGGCTAAGGCGCCAGCCAAGTACACCAGAGTTGGCGGGTTCGAATCCAGCCTGGGCCCACCAAACAACAATGATGGCTACAACCAAAAACAAACAAACAAACAAAAAAAAAAAAATGGCCCGGTGTTGTGGCGGACGCCTGTGGTCCCAGCTACTTGGGAGGCGGAGGCAGGAGACTCGCTTGAGCCCAGGAATTGGAGGTTGCAGTGAGCTGTGATGCCATGGCACTCTACCCAGGGCGACAGCTTGAGGCTCTGTCTCAAAAAAAAAAAAAAAAAAAAAACCCATTATCTGAAACCCTCAGCACTGAATATATTTCAGGATAAAGATTTATTTTGTTCTGATTTACCTTTTAGAAAGGTAATAGGATGTGTATATCAGATATTAATGCAACTTTCCCAGAAGGAGAGGGGTCAGGTCCCATATTCAAATTTGTAGTGAATTCTCACACTAACTGGGAGAAGTAAAGATCTGACAGTCCAGGCAACATTTTTTGTGTCAAAAAAATTCAGGTAAGGTCAGGTTTTTGGGTTTTTTTTTTTAGACAGATCCTCAAGCTGTCACCCTGGATAGAGTGCTGTGGCATCACAGCTCACAGCAACCTCCAATTCCTGGGCTTAAGTGAGTCTCTTGCCTCCGCCTCTCAAGTAGCTGGGACTACAGGCACCCGCCACAACACCCGGCCGTTTTTTGGTTGCAGCCGTCATTGTTGTTTGGTGGGTCCAGGCTGGATTCGAACCAGCTCAGGTGTACGTGACTGGCGCCTTAGCCCATTGAGCCACAGGCGCCAAGGTCAGGTTTTGATGCCAGATCAGTTATGAGGAAATTCTGATTTTAGAGTTTTTGGATTTTGGAATTTGGATAAAGGCTGGTGGGTTTGCATTACTGTTAGTATGGCTGTTTTTATTATTTGGAGCTCTGTTTCTAAACCTCCTTCTCTATCACTCTTCCAGGTCTTCTCCCTTCAACCCCCCCAGTCACACATAGGATAGCTGCCCCATGTTTCCTAGGCTTTCTTCCTAATTATCTAATGAGAAAGGAAGCCAGTCTTGATAAGTATCAACCATATGATCTTGCTTGGGCCCCAATTATCCTACTTTTCAGTTAAGATAATAATTATAGCTACCTTATAGCATTGTTATGAGGATCAAACAAAACCAATGCCTGGAATTTATTTAGCCCAGAGAAAATGTTATCTTTTCTTCTTCTCTTCTCCCTTTTCCTTATCCTACTCTTTCTCCTTCTTCTTTCCCCAGAACGATCATAGTTTATTAATCAAACACCCACCAGAGACTGCACCCAGTGCTATGGTCCCTGGAGGTGACAGTATGAGTGTTTGTTATGCTTGTGTGCTGTAAGGAGGTTGTATCTTCTCTGAGCGATAAGATGAATACATTAAAACAATAGCCAAGAAAAATACCACATGAGTTCTAGGTGCTGTGCTTTAATTATTGAGGGGAAGAACACGTGAGGCTGGAATACTCAGGGAAGCTTGTTGAAGGATGAGAGCTGCAAGGTCAGACAATGAAGTTCATAAACTCATCCTAGAAAAAGTGTGACACGTTGCTGAATATCACTGTTACCTTAGAGGTACTCCCCTTGGGAAGCTATGCACTGAAGCCAGTGCCTAGTTCACCCTTCAATGTAATTTTAGAATTCTTTTTCTAGAATGACCATCAGAGCTGTCATTGTACAGGTCTGACCAGTGAGTTCATGGACTCATCCTAGAAAATGTGCTATGTACCTCATTGCTGAATATCACTATGGTCACCAGATGGCCAAGGGAAGTACTTCAGAGGTGATCATGGTGATATTCAGCAATGAGATATGTAGCACTTTTTCTTGGATGAGTTCATAAACTTCATTGTCAGACCTTTGTTAGTCTTTGAAAGATGAGTAGTATTTAGAGGCTGAAGGCATGTGAGGAAGATATGAAAAGAAATGGGTAAACATAGGAGATGGAAATAAATCCACTCTGATTATAGAATGGGTAGGGTTATCTCTTTTGACCAACTATCCAGATGTTCCAGGTTGGAATAATACCAGAGAACTATCTAATCTCCAGGCAGAACTTCTCTTTTGAAGTTATGCCCTTGATCACCTTCCTAGTCCCAACAAGTGCATAGCTGGGTGCAGAAAAGAAATACTACCAGAAGATGAGGACAGTCTTATCAGATTCATAGACCCTTTGGGGAAATCATTTCCTAGAGGGTGCTCTGTAGTTGATATGTCTGCTCTGGGATAAAATACGACATCTACACACCTGCATTATCGAAACTGGTGGGTACTTATGGGAAAATTATTGCATTTCAAAAGAATATCCATCTAATGTGATTTTTCCTCTTAAAAAATAAAACAGGTACACAGGCAAGGAAGTGATTAGAAAAGGTACAGTGGTTGCAAAACTCTTGTGTCACGACCTTGATGAACCTCCTGATATGATCCGCTATGTTCCTAGCTCAGGCCCAGTTGGTTCTGGGCAGCTCTTTGAGCAAGTGCCAAACGCTGATAATTTCATACAGGTGAGCACCAGTTGCTGTAACTTCAGGGAGCTGGAGTCATGTTATGGCCACAGTTGGGATAGCGCTGGTAAATTCAGCAAGAGGAACTGTGACACAGTAGAGAGAAATTTTGGACTCCTCTGCTGTCTTGCTGGAGGTATACAAGCAGGTTCTCTATTATCTAGTTGCTTGCCATTGGTTTTTCTTTCTTTCTTTCTTTTTTTTTTTTTTTGAGATAGAGCCTCAAGCTGTGACCCTGGATAGAGTGCTGTGGCATCACAGCTCACAACAACCTCCAATTCCTGGGCTCAAGCGAGTCTCCTGCCTCCACCTCCCAAGTAGCTGGGAGTATAGGTGCCCGCCACTATGCCTAGCCATTTTTTGGTTGCAGCCGTCATTGTTGTTTGGCAGGCCCAAGCTGGATTCGAACCCGCTAGCTCAGGTGTACATGGCTGGTGCCTTAGCCCGCTGAGCCACAGGCGCCGAGCCATTTTCTTTCTTTCTTTCTTTTTTTTTTAAAAAATGATAAATGCAAAACCACTTGTTTCTTATTTAGCTGGGGAAATAAACCAGAGGCTAAAAACATGCTGATAAGTCTGTGTGACTACATGCGTGACAACGGCTCATTCTCCTGTTATTGAGAGAGGTTGATCAGCTCCTCCTCTGTCCAATCTCTTGACATTCCAAACTTTCCATTGGCAGAGAATTGGCAAAAGAAGTTCTTTTTTTCCTTCCCTAGATGGGATTCTGCCTTGGAAGAAAACCTTCCTTCTATCTCCTAACTTCTATAGGTCTTTATTTCAAAGTGCCAGTCGACGTTGTAAGCATCATTGTTCCTTAACCCAAATATCACTAAGCACCCTGCCCTACTTGGCCAGAAGATAATTTGAGACCATGGATGATTTTTCTTCTTCTCTGGCCCTAACTCCAGATTTTCTTGACAAAGTCCACAAACTACAAGCTGAGCTTTTGCTTATGCTATGAATTTTAGAACCTTGGGCACCAAGCCAAGAAGTTTTCTAGGTTAGTGTTCATTTTGAAATGCAGTGCTAAACTGTCACTTTTTAAAATGGAGTTTGAGTGAAAACGGAGGTTCTGTAAACATGATGCTAACTGAGATTTGGGCCTTCACATATCCTCACTCTAAATTTGAATAACTGGCACCACCCATCACCCATCTTTAACTAATTTCTATATTTGTATAATTATCCTGTAAGTGTCAAATGTCATTAGTTCCTAAAAACTTTATTTTACTATCCTAAGTGACTTAGTTCTCTCTGCTAAGGGCTCACATTATATGTTGTACATCCCCTACCAAAACACTTACTGGACTCTTCTGTAACTGTCCATTTAAATATTGGTCTTATTAAACTGTAAGCTTTATGCATTTTCTTTCTTTTTTTTTTTTTGGCCAGGGCTGGGTTTGAACCCACCACCTCCAGTATATGGGGCTGGCGCCCTACTCCTTTGAGCCACAGGCGCCACCCAGCTTTATGCATTTTCTAAGTGGTTCAATACCAGATACATTGCATATAGTAGGTACTCAATATACTTTAATGGACGGATGAATGAATTAGATACTAAAATCTAAAAAATGCAGTTTGCTCCCAACACCGAGGTAGTTGACAGCTTGTTGATCCATTCCCATTTGTGCCAACTGAGATTCTTACCAATGCTATTAAATTAAGACTTTCTTTGAGGCTCTGATATGAGTCCAACTTATTTATTATTATAACTGACCTGGTACCTAATTAATACTCAAGGGATATTTTTAAAATGGTGAGTGATATAATAATAGGAATAACTTAAATTTTAATAGGCTTTATCATTTACAAAGTATGTTTAAGGTAGTTTATCTTTATAAATTAATTTTTCCCAAGGTCACACAATTAGCATGTGGTAAAGACAGGTTATACCTCATAGGTTTCTTCCACTATGCTAGGATGTAAACTATTCTGAAAGTGAACCCAAGATTTCCCTTTGTTCCACCAAAATGCTTACTTTTTTTGTGTGTCCATCTATGACAATCTCAGGCATAATCTGATGCCATTCTATGTAATGAAAATGGCCATACACTTGCCTTTTCTAGAATGATTTATTACTTAAAACATGTACATTTTAAAAAATTGGTCTGGGGTGGCACCTGTGGCTCAAAGGAGTAGGGCGCTGGCCCCATATACTGGAGGTGGTGGGTTCAAACGCGGCCCTGGCCAAAAACTGCAAAAAAAAAAAAAAAAGAAATTGGTCCGATTTTTAAAAATAATGTTGTTCTATAGGTAACCAGAGAGTTGGATTATGAAGATCCAGAGTTGGTTGCAGCTGGGAATATCTATGAAGTGACAATTTCAGTATTTGATGACCTACATCCCTCCCATACAGGTAATTTTTTTTTTTAAGACAGAGTCTTATGCTGTTGCCTGAGGTAGAGTGCTGTGGCATCACAGCTCACAGCAATCTCAAACTCTTTGGCTTGCACAATCCTCCTGCCTCAGATTCCCAAGTAGCTAGGACTGCAGGTGCCCACCATGACACCTGGCTAGTTTTTCTATTTTTAGTAGAGACCAGATCTCACTTTCACTTAGGTTGTTCTCGAACTCCTGAGTTCAAGCAATGCAATCACCTTGGTCTCCCCAAGTACTAGGAGCCACTGCACCTGCCCTGTTTAGTTTCTTTATAACTATCCCATCAGTTAGGGCAGTGGTTCTCAACCTTCCTAATACCGCAACCCTTCAATAGAGTTCCTCATGTTGTGGTGACCCCCAATCATAAAGTTATTTTCGTTGCTTCTTCACAACTGTAATTTTGCTACTGTTATGAATTGTAATGTAAATATCTGATATGCAGGATGTATTTTCATTGTTATAAAGGGGGCGTGACCCACAGGTTGGGAACTACTGATTTGGGGTCAGCCTGTGGTAAAACAATCCTTTGGTATAGTGAGATTAAATTGATGCAGGTTGCATAATCACAAAACTCTTGGCACTTGTGGATTTAACACTCACAGTTTTGCTAATTGCAAACCACTCTGGTACATATTTGAATTTGGGGTTGTGGATCGATAGCAGAGTACTAAACAGGTGAGTGAAATTAGTCAACCACTTGACACCTGCTTCTTTTTGCTTATTTTTGTATGCATGAGAACACATCATAAGTGGCCCCTTAGGGTCATTTACAAGTTCAACTAAATATTATCACTTTTAACAGTACATTTATTGGCTATAGAGATGTTTGGGAATATAAGGATTCTGAAAATTTTCTGGAAGCATCTGTTACTAATGTCAAGAATCTTTTGTATCCGGAAAGTATTGTAATAAGTGATTCAGAAGATGATCGGCATCAAAGATATTCAAGATGTGGGTGTTTGAGTTAGAAACACAGGTTTAGCAGAATGTCAGTGCTTGGTAAAGAAGAGCCTAGAAAAGGGGTGGCATTTGGGTTTCTTTTCTTGTGAGAACTGTGAATCAGTGGTGGTGGCTTCCTAGATAACTGGGCTGAAAAGGATTCTGAGGTTGCAACTGGGAGAAATGGGAAAGAGCTCTTTGTCTGTCATGGATGTAGGTGGGGGGAATGATGGTATGTTGCAACTAAAGGGAACTTCAGGCTGAATTGTAATCAACACATCTAGGGCTCATTAAATCTCTCTTTACTCACTTATAAGAGTTTTTTTGTTTTTTTGTTTTTTGTTTTTTTTTAGGTTGAAAGTGTTATTTATTTATTTTTGAGGCATCCCAAAAAGTCAATCAAAGAATGAAAGTGTTAAAGAGTGGGCCTAGGAAGCCTTCACCATCTAGAGTGAGGGCAAGGTGAAGGCCCCTAACTCATGTTCACTCAGCCTTTATTACAATGTTTTCAATTAATCATCAAGTCAATTAAAACTAACCCTATATGTCCCTTGTTTTGCTTTACTACATGTTTCCTACCACACTATGTCCTAACTTCCTTAATCTACGCTTAATCATTCATATACTATTACTCTTTTGTTCTTTACTACCTTAAAATAAATCAAACAAGGAAGACTACCTAGAAGCAGGATGCTAAGGCCAACCTCCTTCAAACTGAACATGTAAATTCCTAGGGAGGTTGTTAATTCTCCTGGAAACTTGTGGGCAGACAGGTTGATGCACTTATCTCTCCAAGAGGCCATTTCTCTCTCTCTCTTTTTTTTAAATACAGTTTCATTTTGTCACTGTTGGTAGAGTGCATTCTACCCTGGAGTCATAGCTCTTGGGATCAAGTGATTCTCTTGCCTCAGCCTCCCAAGTAGCTAGGATGGGGCTAAGTCTACAAGGGTGATTTGTACACTTAGAGGACACAACTGTGAAAAAGACTATATGCAGGGACAGGGATTTAAGCATGATAGTATGCTGTTGTGTTTTCTCTGGTACTCACTGGTAGAGTCTCCAGCAAAACCCATTATGTCGTCCAGCTCAACTTTTTGGGATGGATACTTTTTCTTGCAGCTACTCAGCCTCATGTCATAACTAATGTAATCAAAAGGATCTTCCTCTACCACCAGATTTGAGGCTTTCCTCAATATGGAAGGGAAAAAAATCTCTCATAGTAATAAGTCCACATTCTCTCTACTCCTCACACCCAACACATTCACAGTATCTGAATAAAGGAGGATTGTTACACCCCACAAGCAGTTCAGTATATTTTTATAGGCCAGCTAATTAGCACAGTTTTGAGTCTTTGTGGATGCAATAAAAATCATAGTATGACACAGCTGTAAACAGCACCAATTTGTGCTCTTGTGGCACATAAATGGGATTTATTGAAAGAAACATAGAGGTTTTAACATAAATCACCTGTCTTTGTAGAATAGCACTTCTTCACCTTTCTTGAGGGACAAGAAAGATTCTGATGAAAGCTGTGTAGACTCGGTTCCTTGGAGAATGCACACAATAACATCCACCAAAATATAATATTCCCTGAAGTAAAGGCCCTATGAATCCCGGATTAAATTTTCTTGCTTGACATATGTGGCATAGATTTTCAGGACAGGCAATATATAAGCCTTCTTCAGAATATGAGTTCTGCAAAATAATCTACTAAAGAAAAATTCTGTTATCAAATGAGCATGGGGAGCAACGTATACCTGGAGATTCAAAATCCACAGCGACATATTAAGACCACTAGGAAGTATTGCCATAAAGAAGCCTTTTTATCTTTGTTTAACTTAGGATTTTACATGTGACACATTAACATCTCAGTGAAGATATTTTGGGAGATGTTGGCAGATGTGACTTAGCTTTGCAACCTTTGGCCAAGAACTTAAAACTGTGAACCTCAGTTTTCTTGCCTGTGAAATTGGGAAAATAACACCAATGTCAATTCAGTGCCTGTCACATTAAATGTTAATTATTATTTTACTTTCCTTAAAAAAAACTGACCCTATTTGCAAGTTACTTGCTTTTATGTTGGGACATTAAATTCTTTCTTTTTGATAACTCTCTTTACAGAGCTAATTTGAGCTTATTGGTCTGAAATATAGACCTTTTTCATAACATAATATACAAACATCTGGCTGTGGCAAATAAAATATAAAAACTGCTTTTTAGTTAACCTTTTATAGTTTGAAAATATCTTCTTGGGTATGATCTCATTTTGTCTTTAAATCCGCATTGTGATGTAGGAAATTGAAACTGATATTATTCCTTGCTTTTTTTCATAAGAAAATTGGGCCTCTGAGAAATGAAGCTAGTCAAGGCCTCAGAGTACAGTTCACCCTTGAACAACTTGGATTTGAACTGTGAGGGTCATTTATATGCAAGTTCCCCCTCCCTGCCCCAAACCAAAGCGGATTCAAAGGATTCATAAGATGCAAAATCCATATATAAGGAGGGCTGATTTTCTGTGTCTGTGGGTTCTGCAGGGCTGACAGGGGACTTAAGTGTGTGTGTATTTTGGTATAGCTAGGATACTGAAACAAATCCCACTCCCACTCACATACCTAAGGATGACTCTAAGTTTGCCTGTAGTCCGAGCTACTTGGGAGGCTGAGGCAAGAGAATCTCTTAAGCCCTAGAGTTGGAGGTTGCTGTGAGCTGTGATGACATGGCACTCTACGAGGGTGACATAAGTGATACTCTGTCTCAAAAAATAAATAAATAGGGCGGTGCCTATAGCTCAGTGAGTAGGGCCCCATATACCAAGGGTGGCAGGTTCAAACCTAGCCCTGGCCAAACTGCAACAAAAAAATAGCCAGGCGTTGTGGCAGGTGCCTGTAGTTCCAGCTACTCAGGAGGCTGAGGCAAGAGAATTGGCTAAGCCCAAGAGCTGGAGGTTGCTGTGAGCAGTGAGGCCATGCCACTCTACCAAGGGCGATAAAGTGAGACTCTGTCTCTAAAAAATAAATAAATAAATAAATAAATAAATAAATAAATAAATAAATAAATAAATAAGGCTAAGCCTTGAACATGTAATTTCTGAGTCTTTTTCCATTCCTTTTCCTATGATATTTAGTAAAAGTAGAATATGCCATATTCTGGGTTGATAGTGACATCCCAACAAACTCTCTAATGGGGGATAATTGTACCCATGCAAAGATAAAATAAACTCTTACGTGAAATACATAATTATACACTTATAAATGACATATAGATATATAGATATCTGTGTTGTACAAAATAACATGTGACATTCATACGTTACGTATTTTTGGTTAAATTGCTTTGGCTAGCACCAGGACTCATTTGGTTTCCTTGAGAACACAGAGCCTGGAAATAGAGATCACTCAGGAGCAAAGAGAATCCTGTCATAGTTTCAAAATCCTTTGCTAAGCCTGTTCCTAGGGGTATATTTAGTTCATTTAAAGGATAAAACTACAAGAACACAGCATTTATTCACTGCTCAATTTTACAGTAACTGTGACGATCATTGTGGAGATTGCTCCTGTCAATGATTTCAGCCCTGCATTTGAAGCTGCACAGTACTCATTCTCCGTTCCAGAAACATCAGGAGGTAAGACATTCCTCACAGCTGTGGTGTTAAAACTCACACAAGGAGACACCTCCAGATTTAAAATGAGTGGCCAATGGAAAAAAGCATGGAAGTTTACAAAATACAAGCCAATGGGGGAACATTTTGGGGTTCCCAACATTCAGAGAACAAGCTAATTTTCACTGGTAATTCCTTCAATCTTTTGTCTCGATTATTCTCCAAGGCTCCCTTGAAATTTGATGTTAGCTCTAGGACCTTTGTAATGGAAAATTACACTGTATTACCTCTATTCCATCTCTTTTCCATCTTGCCTCCAAACTAGATCTAAGTATAAAGAAGGTAGAAATGACATGCTCATTGCCAAAGTCATTTAATCCTGTGAACATCTAGGATCAAGATTTTGGGTATATGGTCAAGATCTTGGTCAGGATCCTATCTCAACCATGAATTACATATGAAGTAGGGCCTATTTATTACATCAAGCAACATCAGATTTGAGAGGGATAGTGAAAGTACATATCTTCTGTATCCAAAGGGGGAATATATCCCTCTCTCAGCATATCCTTCAGGCTTGCCTTGAATACTTAAAGGGACAATACAGAACCAGTTGGGTGCTGGAGTTGAATCATACAAGTTTTCAAGAGCTGATTGTTAAATTTTCAGGCATTTTATGACCTGATTATTAGTAACAGTCATTATTAAAAATAATAGTAATATGAATTTAGTTACATAAATTATATTAGAAACAAAATTAATAAATAAAACTCAACAGTTCTTAATTATGCTATCACATTTTACTGCTATCTATGCCTTTGAGGTTATTTACATCTACTGGATCTGCATGGTGAAATTTTGTATATAGAATGATGTGCTACTGCTTTTCTCTTCCCAACTTTTTGGTGATAGTTTAAAATCGGAAATGGTGGGAGTACTTACACCATGGCAATCAGCAAACACTTTGTGTGAGGGATTGACTTACTTGTTTTTAAAAAAGTTATCTCGACCTAAGAAAATGGAAGAGAAAATGTTAATAATGCAGATTAAACTTAAAATTGTATCTGAGCTTATTTTTGTAAGTAGCACAAAAATTGTGGAAATAGTCTCTAGCCATCAAAAATGTTGTCCAGTTCAGCAAAGAGTTCATTCCTATTGTTGATGAGCTAGTGAAGTTCCAGCATGTTTTCACTTGCACCTTGCTCTTTAAAGGAAAACATCAACTAACATTCATATTGGCAATACTTATTTGGCAATTGCTATTATGGTGTGGGGATGGGTAGAACAGTCTGGCAAAAACCAATGAAAGCATTCTGCAAGATTGATGTGGTTTATATTGCCTATATAGAAATTTATAGTAAAGAATATTATATATTCATTACTGTTTATAAATTTTATGCTACATATATTTTATGTCAGTAAAATTTATAACAAACTTATGTATTATGTGGCTATGTATGTACCCATACACATACACACACTCTCCACTTTTTCCAGAGAATTGATTGTTTAATATTTGCCAGCACTTTCTGGTGGTACTCATACTACTTCAAACTAGCTTATTTCCTTGGCAGACAACTACAAATATTGAGGAAAGACTAGGAAATAAAAACCCCCTGTATTTGGATTCTGATTCTTGGTTTGCCTCACTATGCAGTTTGCACAAGTTCTCAACCTCTCTGTAAAACAAATACACAACTATTTATATTCTGAGTCTGGAATATAACACCATTGGATCTTATAATATGTGACCAGAAAACTCGAGAAAAGTTTCCTATAATTTCAATTGATCATAAGCAGGATTCTTGTTCTCTTTTCCTCAACTTGGGCTTTTGTTATCATTTTAGAAGTACTCAGTAGTTTTTGGGTAATCTTTTAACAGAGCCTCAGTACAATAACTTCTTTCCTTTTTTCATATTCCATAGTTCTCTATTGTGGTTAGTAGTGTATAATCTTACAGCTCCAGGGAGTTCTAGAGTTATGATGAATCTGAAGTCAAATAGTTCACAATCATCTAATCATTTTCTGGCTTGCAAATTGTAAATCTGGAGCAGAGAGATTAATCTGACTTTGAGAGTCCCTGGGAGAAAAGACATATAGCTTTTATGAGATTATCAATGGATTCCCAGACCCTGCCATGTTAACTACAGGAAGTCAAGGCTTTAAAATAGGCAAGCAGAGGTGGCTGTCACATGTAATCCTAGCACTCTGGGAGGCAGAGGCAGGAATATCCCTTGAGTTCAGGAACTTCAGACTAGCCAGAGCCAGAGTGAGACCCCATCTCTACTAAAAAATAGAAAAAATTGGCCTGACATTGTGGCTCCTACCTGTAGTTCCAGCTTCTTGGGAGGCTGAGGTAGGAGGATTGCTTGAGTTCAGGAGTTTCAGTAAGCTATGATGATACCACTGCACTCTATCCAGGGCAATACAGTAAGAAAAAAATTTTAAAATAGACATTGGTGGCTGTGCGCCCATAGCTCAGTGGTTATGGCACCAGCCACATACACTGAGGCTGGTGGGTTCAAACCCAGCTCTGGCCAGCTAAAACAACAAAGACAACTGCAGCAAAAAATAGCTGGGTGTTGTGGCGGGTGCCTGTAGTCCCAGCTACTTGGGAGGCTGAGACAAGAGAGTGGCTTAAGCCCAGGAGTTTGAGGTTGCTGTGATCTGTGATGCCACAGCACTCTACAAAGGGCAACATAGTGAGACTCTGTCTCAAAAAATATAAATAAATAAAAATAAAATAGAAGTTGGCATTTAAAAAATAGACTTTTTTTAAAGATCAGTTTTAGGTTCATAGAAAAAATTGAGCAGAAGGTACAGAAATTATCCATATACCCACTGTGCTCACAAATGCATTGTTTCCCTCATTATCAAATCCCCCCTCAGCAGATTGAAATATTTATAACAATTGATAAGTTGACATATCATTATCAAGCAAAGACCACAGTGTACCCTGGGGTTCACTCACGGTGTTGTATAATCTATGGGTTTGGACAAACGTAAAATCACATGTTTCCACCATTATAGTACCATACCAGATAGTTTCACTGTCCTGAAAGCCCTCACTGCTCTGCCTTCTCATCCCTCCCTTTTGTCTCATCCCTAGCAACCACTGATGTTTTTGCTGTCTCCACAGTTCTGCCTTTTGAGACTGGCATTTTTTAAAATGTCATTTTAAGAGGACTCAAGTGTTTTATGGCAGTTTCTTTCCAACTTACTGAAAGTCTCCTGAAATTTATTTTATGTTTTGAGTGCTAAATGCATTGAGCACTTACGTGTTTTCTTAATCATAATTTAATACTTTCTTGATGCCTGAAAAGAAGGATCGAGAACTTGCAGTCATAGCACTATTGACGTGGAAGGGCTAAAAGATCCAACCTTTCTGTTTTACTTTGAGAAAATTTGGTTAGAAAAGAGAAATGGGTTTATTCAAAGTCACATGGCTAGTAAATAGCAGAGATGATAGCTCAATGCAGAGTTCTAAATTCCTGGCCCAGTTTTCTGTTTAGTCTTCCAGGCTCCTTATTTTAGATGGAGTTTGATGATTGAGCCCACACATTCTGGGAGAATTCGTATAAAGAGATAAATGAATCATCTTGATGTGTACCATTCTTCAAATACAGGTAGTTGTCTAGTGAGCTGCTGTGCCAGAGGATGTCTAGGTCTTTAGAAGGAAGTACAATGAGGCAGCAGGAAGACCATGAATACTAGAGTCAAGCAGAAGGGATTTAAATCTGTCTCTGCTGCTGCTAGTTATAGTAACTGATGCCAGGCAAGTCACGTAATCCCTATGATTTGGATTCCCCACAGTAAAATGAATATTACAATAACTATTTCTCAGAGTCAAGATGAGGACTAGCAGGTCATTATAATATGCTAACTATATGACTCATACTAAAACAGCCATAACCACTAATACTTATAAGGGAGTAAATATATAATGTGCCAGAACTCCCTTATAAGGGAGTAAATATATAATGTGCCAGAACTTTTTTCTTGCTATTTTTTCTTTTTCTTTTTTTTTTTTTTGAGACAGAGCCTCAAGCTGTCACCCTGGATAGAGTGCCGTGGCATCACAGCTCACAGCAACCTCAAATTCCTGGGCTCAAGCGAGTCTCCTGCCTCTGCCTCCCAAGTATCTGGGACTACAGGCGCCCGCCACAACGCCCGGCCATTTTTTGGTTGCAGCCGTCATTGTTTGGCGGGCCCAGGCTGGATTTGAACCCGCCAGCTCAGGTGTACATGGCTGACGCCTTAGCCCGCTGAGCCACAGGCACCGAGCCGCTATTTTTTCTTTTTAAACTATCCCTTGAATTTCCCCATCAGAATACACAAGCTGAATAAAATTAGAGGTGAGTAGATTCTTTTTTTTTTCTTTTGTACGAAAGGTCTTTATTAGCAGGGAAGCTTCAAAGCAGTATTAAGGGGAAGGAGAGAGACAGAGAGAAATGGGGGAAGAGAGGAGAAAGGGAGAAGGGAGAGAAGGGAGGAAGGGAGAGAGGGAGACACGAGACATGCGGGGGAAGGAAGAGAAAAGAGCGAGGTGAGTAGATTCTTTGAGGAGAAGTCCAACAAAGGAGATAAAACCTTCACAACGCAGGGGGAATTTGCTTTAAAGGAGGAAATGGAAAGTTAAAACTACTCTGTGAATGAACTTCCCTCATATCAAACATCTAGGCTACAGACCTTGAGGATATTTTAAAAATCCATTAATGTGATAGTCTTTTTTCATACTGTGTTGATTAGCACAGGGAATCAAAGTACATCTTGAGTACTACATAAAATTTTTTTCCCTTAAGAAAACTATTGGAATCTGTAATATTTAGGGTAAAAAAAAGTTTTTCTCTAATGGCATGTGATGAATTGACAAGAAGCTTCTGGAGGTGGGTAGGCAAAAAATTTCTTTCTCAGAAATTATTTAGAAGAAAATACGTACCTGAAGATTAAATCACACTGGGTTGCAAATCACAAGGCAAAATGTATTTCATTTCTAAGAGTTTTTGATGAGGAAGTTTGGCAGAGTTATCTGGTATAGTTTCATGATTACTCTATTTTAAATTTCAGCTAAAGATGCTCAATAATTGCTTTTAGGTTTTTATCGAAAGGTTAATTGTATACCTACAGAAGAATAAACTTCCTATTATCCTTAACTAGCTGTTAAATATGCTTATGATACCATCGTTGCCCAGGACTATATGATAGAGATGGCAGTTTTACCCATTATCTATTTTAGGAAGTTTTGTATTAGTCGTGACACCTGTCTTTTAATGATGACACTTTCATACAAGCAATAGCCTGGACTCTTTATATTCTGCTTCTGCCTAAGTGGAATACATTTCTTTTCATGAATGTGGTTCTCTGTTCCCGGTATTATGAGTTGTGTTCAATGCCTATTTAATAATACATTATCAGAGACCAGGGAACCTTGGTGAAGGAGGATGCAAACAGAGAAAGAAATCCTGTGAGGTTGAAAGTGGTGGGGATAGCCCATGGGTGAATTACTCATCATAATTTTTCGTTCTTGATTATTAGCAACTAAAATGACCTATACACATATTGGTGAGCCAACCATTGTATGGTGGCATTTCACTAAATGTTGGAGGTAAGATATTTGCCCTGCACTTTATAGTTCAGGCAGAAAATGATTGAAGGATAAAACTGTTGTACTAGTTATCTATCAACATAAGCATGCTGTGTGATAAAACTCACAAGAAATTAAAGCAATCCAACAGTGTACGTTTATTTAGCTTATGAGCCCAAGAATTGTCTAGACCCCCTATCTTTCTGGTCTTGGCTGGGCTTGCTCAAAATTCTGACAGTTGGGTGGCTTTTAGCTAATCCATCAGCTAAAGCACATCACATGGCTGAGCCCCAAGTCAGAATGGGAGGATGATAAGGTCTCATGGCAAAGAGCATGAAGATGGGAGGGACAAAGAGTTTGGGTCTGTCTGTTTATTGTGCAGTCAACATGCCACAGCCATTTTTCTTCTAAGAGATTATTTGGGGATACTACATACTGAAATTACAGCAAAGCAATTTAAAAAAAAAAGTGGGCTATAGAATCAACAGATGCTACCACTGTGACCTTGGGCAAGTTAGTACCACTGGACCTAGTTTCCTCATCTGTAAAATGGAGACAATAATAGCACATATATCAAAGATAGAAGATCCAGTGAGATGATGCATGTAAATAACAGTTAGTTCTTTTTTTAGCATTTATTGTAATATATTCCAGGCGCACTTCTAAGGGCTTTATATATTTTAGCTAATTCAATGTTCACAAAAAGTTGCAGTTCACAAAATGTGGCAGATACTGTTATAATGTAGTATGTAGTTTGCAGATAAAAGATCTGAAGCCCAGAGAGGTTATAGAATCTTCCAGTGAGTTACACCAGTAAGTAATAGAACTGAGATGTGCAATCTAGGCAGTCTGGTTTCAGAGTGTGTGCCGTGAACCATTATCCAATGTTAATCTTAACATAATGTCTGGTAGAAAATGTGTGCAGCACATGTAGGATAATTATTAATATTATAAAGTTATTGACAATGCTTGTTATTTGACTCATGGCACCTGGTTTAAAGTGGTGGAGGACTTTCTCTAAATCTACCTTCCCTTATGTTGAGTTGAGGTCTTCAAACTCATTTCACTGTCCAAAAGGATTCAGACTGATCCTTTGAGAAATTATGATACTATTTAGAAAGCAAATGTTGAGTTTCTTAGGGTGATGGTTCTGCCTGACAAGGATGAACCTTATAAAATGATATTGGCAGCTTTCTACAAAGTTGGAAGAGTGATGGCTATTGATGAAGACCAACCGCCAAACTGTGTGACATACAAAATAACCAAGGGAGACATTGAGGCTATACAAAGATTCTGGATTCATCCTCTCTCTGGAATGATTGAACTTACCACACAGCCAGACTATGAGTCTGTGAGGCAATACAACCTCACTGTGGAAGCTGTGGACTGTGACAGATTTCACCCTCGAACAGCAATGACCATGGTGAGTAGAGAGACTCAGGCTTTGATGTTATAGAGATGCTCTACTAAATTCTAATTTATTACATGTGATTGATCAAACAGTAACTCCAATGGAGAATGAAGAAACAAGTATTTTTGTTCTATTATGTCTCAAGTGTTCCATAACTTTCTGTATGTACTAAGTTTGAGACTTGTTTAAAAATGAAGACCCTGCTAACTCCTCTCATTCTCATGAGATTAATCAACTTATAATGATATCAATTATTCACCTAGCACTTACCATGTTCCAGTTCCTGTTGTAAACATATTTAGTGATACAGACAATCCTCACCTTAAACTTTCTAGGTAGGCAATATTACACTATAATCATTTCACTCTATAGGGGAGGAAACTGAGCTTAGAAAACTTCCCTCAGTTTATTAATAAGGTTTGTAGAACTGGAGGCACAGAGGTTAGAAAAATTCCCTCAGTTTATTAATAAGGTTTGTAGAACTGGACTCAGACACAGGCTGCCTTTCACTGAGAGGTGGTTTACAATCAAGATGGTTAACTGAGGTACATCCTTTTGGCCTCAAAGTCGGGGAAAGTATGTATCTCAATCATGTTAGCAATGTGACTCTTGAAAGACAGCAAGAGTGAATATTATTATATTTCTGATGTGCTGTGTTATTAATGATGATAAGGTTTTGTCATTGGAGAAGAAACAGAATTAGGTTTGAAGAAATTATAAAGTTCCCATCTGGCCTGATGATTCACTATATATTTCCTCCTATTGCGCAAAGTCCCCTGCCTTGCTGCTGATGTGGTTATTAGATTTTATGAGTTCTCACTGTGAGGAAAACATCAGCTTCATTCACATAAACAATTAGAGTGACATTTGTAGAGACTGTCAGGAGGATGGGATTATGTGGCTTGGTTGTCTCAAGATGACACTTGTGACAGTGATCTTTAGACCTGGGTATTTGTGGCAGTTCTCCTGTAGACATTTATGAATCCCCCAAACAGTGAAGGATGACAGCATTTGCAGTTATCATTCACTCATTACAAATGAGGAGAGGGGAAAGCAGAATTAATAATAATAAAACATCAAGTGACTCTGTTCTTTTTGAGACATCCTTCAGATACTTGGTGGCTTTTCGTATATGCATGCCCTGATGGCCTGGCCAGTTTCACATGTGTTCTTAAAGTGAACATGAAGATTTGAGCCTCTTGACTTGCATGACTTTGTGGGATTTTCTGGGTCAAGTGAATAG